>CM042953.1:4458517-4463517 GCA_023678885.1 Pogostemon cablin | reverse complement strand
TTGGTACTCTAACCCGATATGATCTCCCTTTATAGGTACTATGAAGTTATCCTCTTTATCCTACTTATTAACCCGAATTCAATTCAATTAATAAGTATTCATACATGATAGTTCTAATGAAGCTTCGAAGTCCCCTCACTTAGAATCATAACATGGAATCCTGTTCAGCGGAGAACGCACTCAATCTACAACCAAGATATATATTCAGACTCTATATACCAATTGAAGATGCACAAAACGACCGTGAATATGGATTAAGCAAGCACAATCATATATAAAATAAATCCACAAGTAGTGTTGTACGGAGTGTATACATGGAAGTTCAATTAACTAGATAAAACCTTCAAACTCCTAAATCTACCAAAAAGGCTCTAGCCCATGATGTTTCGAAGAACAATCATGGGTGTTGGATAGATCTTACCCGGATGTCCGAAAAATACAAGATAAATTAGGAAACGAATAAAACCTTGGTATGGCGTCTTCATGCCCTTCTCCATCTTGAATCCTCCTCTTGATTCTCCTCTTGATTCCACAAACGAATCTTCAAAGTGATGGATGGATGGAGGAAAGGAAGTGGATGATGGATGGGGGGTGATCCCCCCTTGTGGGGTGTTGTATGGTTGTGGCCTCTCCTCGGTGATTGGTGACGTTTTCCTTGACTGCATGAGCCTCCTTTTATACTTGTAATCACGTCTCTAGGGCTTGGAATAGGCTTTTCAAGTGATCCCACACGTTTTGGCCTCTAAAATACGGATTTTCCCGCACGTAGGTTCGACCACGTCAAGCAGGTCGAACCCCTAGCCACAGGTCGAACCCCAGGTCGAACCCCGCTACTGAATTTGCGCAGTCTCTCCGTTTCACGTATAACTTTCACATCCGACCTTCGAATTGAGTGATTTTTGCGCTCACGCGATCCTCTCTTCCTTAAATATCTCTGAATATAAAGATGTCACAAAAACTCCAAGAATTGAATATGTAACAAGCCATGGAAAGTAGCACATCAGTTCTGTTCGGCACAGCTCGCGCGGCGTCACCACTTTGCTCTTAACTTCCTCGTTCGGACTCCGAATGGGATGTTCTTTACACCAAAACGACCCTCTCTTCAGTGGCTTTCCAATCATATATCACAAATCCAATTCAAAGCTCCAAATCAATACAGAATAATTACACAATTTCGACGTGCATTTATCAGCATTCTTGCACAAATTGCACATTTTCTCAAACTTGGCTCTTTTCATCCTTTTTCCACCTAAAACACAACAAAACACCTCAAGTGCACCTTTTTCTCACATAATAATGAATATAAGACATTTGTGCTCATATAAGACTACAATATCAATCAAAAAGGTGTTAAATTGGATATTAAAACACGCTTATTTTCACTCTCATCAGCACGCCGGGGGACGCCCAGGTCGGGTGCCGAGGCATGCTGGGGATGCCCACGTCAGGTGTCGGGGTAGGTCGGGGGACGCCCACGTCGGGTGCCTGGGTAGGCCGGGGATGCCCACGCTGGGTGTTGGGGCAGGGCAGGGGTCGCCAACGTTGGGTGCTGGGGCAGGCCGAGGGACGCCCACGTCTGGTGTCGGGGCAGGCCAGGGGATGCCCACGCTGGGTGCCGGAGCAGGCCGGGGGATGCCCACGCCGAGTGCCGGGACAGGCAGGGAGTCAGCCCCTGACCAGCCCCTGGACGACTGGAGCTCATTCGGTCGGTGGTGTACGGGTTGATGAATTTTTGGACTTCGATGGTGAAGGTCCCAAAAGGAGTTGTGGATAGAATTAAAAGGATGATTCAGAAATTCCATTGGGGAACCACAAGGGGTGCAATTTGTTGGGAGGAGGTCATTCTTCCTAAGGAACAGGGCGGCCTGGGACTTAGGGGACTCGACCTACTGAACGATGTAGCTCTTTGTGGTGTGTTGTGGGACGTGCATCAGGAGAAGAGATCGCTGTGGATTAAGTGGATTAATGCCATTTATCTTCAGTCCTCTTCGTGTTGGGATGTTGAGGTGAATTATAGCGCCTCAATTGTATGGAAGGATATCCTTCGTGCGAGGGATAGGGTTCCAGCACGGATCGGAGGAGACATTGTTTCCACATTTGCGTCGTGTTCGGAGATGGGAAGGCTTCGTGTAGGGAAGTTGTATTGGCTAGCTGCAAATTCTATGCCGGTACAGCCCATTTACAAGAAGCTATGGAGTCCGTGGGTTCCTCAGAAGCATTCGTTCAGGATGTGAATTGCTGTGAGGAATCGTCTGCTTACCATGGACAGATGGAGACACTATGAAGGCCCAGTTGAGTTCGTGCTGTGCGTGGGGGCCCCCAAATTGAGAGATAATCTCTTCTTCGGTTGTCTATTCACGAGGTACGTATGGAATCGGGTTAGGCATGAAATGGAGTGGAGGAGACAGGTTACCACGTTGAAGGCCAGCTTCAAGTGGCTCAGCAAGGACCGGCGCGTGCATGTACGTGAAAGGAGGAGGTGGACGATTGCTCTCTACGGAAGCGTTTTCCTCATTTGGGAAGCTCGGAATGAAGCGCTCTTCGAGGGCATCCGACCTTCCCCAGATAGCTTGATCAATTCCATACTTATGCATGTAATTAGATTCGATCACTTATCTAGATAAGTTTATTTCTACTTTTGGTTGCTCCGTTTTGGAGTTGTAATTATATGTTTGTGACTTTGGCTTCGGCCTACCATTTTTGAATAATTAACATATCATTCAGAGGTGAAACACAAGTGACAGCAGTAGATATTGAAATTCCCTGTGAGGCAAGTTTTTGGTTCCTGTCGATCCGGATGTCGTTTTGGCATGAAACTTTGCACGCCCAACTGAAATCGCGCAAGGAATTCATTTTTGAAGTTGGAATTCATTTTCAAGATTCCAATTTTTTTTTATAATTTTTTTTATTTTAGCGCATTCAATATGCCGGACGACATCGAACGTGCCCACATATCGACGGATGGAGGTCGATTGAGATTGCATGCCCCATCAAAATCGCACAAGGAATTCATTTTTTAAGTCGGATTTAACTTTTGAGATTCGAATTCATTTTTAGTAGTTTCCCCGCGCACGTCCATTGCTTAGTATTGCCGAGGGTTGCCTAGGATTGCCCACGCCCGTTGCCTCAGATTGCCCATGCCGGGGGTTGCCTAGGAAGAAACTCGCCGGGTTGCCCATGGTTGCCACGGTTGTCCAGGATTGCCCACGGTTGTTGCCTAGGATTGCTCGTGCTGAGCCTCGTCGGGTTGCCCATGGCTGCCTATGGTTGCCCATGGTTACCTAGGTAGAACCCCATCGGGATGCCCATGGTTGCCTCGGATTGCGCATTCCCGGTGTCAGGTGTTGCCCAAGAAAAACCTCGTCGGGTAGCCCATGGTTGCTTAGGAATGCCCACGCCCGTTGCCTGGGGTGTCCATGGAGGTTGCCCACATCCGTTGCCTAGGATTACCCACAACGGGTGCTTGGGCGTGCCCACACCATGGCCCATGACCATGGTTACCCATGGGGGTCTCCCACGTATGCCCACGCCCGTTGCCACGGGTTACCCATGCACAGGCCATGCTTGCACGGCCCATGCCCACAGCTTGCCCACGCCCGTTGCCATGGGTTGCCCATGCACACAGGCCATGCTTGCACGGCTTGCCCATGGCCATTTCCTTGGCTTGCCCATGTCATGGCCCGTGCCAAACTCCCGTTTCCCATGATTGCCCATGAGGGTCGCCTACGGCTTGCCAACGCCCATTGCCACGGGTTGCCCATACATAGGCCATGCTTGCACGGCCCATGCCCACGGCTTGCCCACGACCGTTGCCTTGGCTTGCCCATGCCATGGCCCATGCCCAACTCCCATTGCCCACGGTTCACCACGGGGGTCGCCCACATATGCCCACGCCCATTGCCATGGGTTGCCCATACACAGGCCATGCTTGCATGGCCCATGTCCCCGGCTTGCCCATGGCCATTGCCTTGGCTTGCCTATGCCAAGGCCCATGCCTAACCCCCATTGCCCACGGGGGTCGCCCACGGCTTGCCCACGTCTTGCCCACGGCTTGCCCATGGGTTGCCCATGCACAGACCATGCTGGCACGACCCATGTCCACGGCTTGCCCACTACCGTTGCCTTGGCTTGCCCATGCCATGGACCATGCTCAACTCCTGTTGCCCAGGATTTCCCACGGTGGTCGCCCACGTATGCCCACGCCCGTTGCCATGGGCTGCCCATGCACAGGCCATGCTTGTATGGCCTATGCCCACGGATTACCCACGGCCATTGCATTGGCTTGCTCATACCATAGCCCATGCCCAACTCCCATTGCACACGGCGGTCGCCCACGTATGCCCATGCCTGTTGCCAAGAGTTACCCATGCCCGTTGCAACGGGTTGCCCATGCACATGCCATGCTTGCACGACCCATGCCCATGGCTTTCCCATGGCCGTTGCCTTGGTTTGCCCATGCCATGACCCATGCCCAACATTCGTTGTCCAGAATTGCCCACGGGGGTCGCCCACGGGTTGCCCACGTCCGTTGCCACGAGTTTCCCATGCACAGGCCATGCTAGCACGGCCCTTGCCCACGGCTTGCCCATGGCCGTTGCCTTGGCTTGCCCATGCCATGGTCCATGCCCAACTCCCATTGCCCACGAGGATCGCCCACATATGCCCACGCCCATTGCCACGGGTTGCCCATGCACAGGCCATGCTTGCACGGCCCATGCCCATGGCTTGCCCACGGCCGTTGCCTTGGCTTGCCCATGCCCAACTCCCATTGCCTACGGTTGCCCACGGGGGTCGCCCACGGCTTGCCCATGCATAGGCCATGCTTGCACGGCCCATGCCCACGGCTTGCCCATGGCCGTTGCCTTGGCTTGCCCATGCCATGGCCCATGCCCAATTCTCATTGCCTAGTATTGCCCACGGGGGTCGTCCACGTATGCCCACGCTAGTTGCCATGGGTTTCCCATGCACAGGCCATGCTTGCACGGCCCATGCCCACGAAA
>CM042953.1:4441017-4453517 GCA_023678885.1 Pogostemon cablin | reverse complement strand
TCAGAGAAGGCTAGAGCTGATCTTGAACCACTTCAGTTTCTGAGTCATGACGATCCTGGTAACATGGATATTTGGACTAAGGTGTTGGATGCGCGAAAAGTGGCTTCTTTTTTACCTCATGCAGAGCATTTGTTCTTTACGTAGTTAGTTCGCAATGAATATTTACTTTGCCAGGATAAGTCATCCAGGTTTTTCACAAGTTAGTTAAAGTGAATGGTGGCTGCAATATTATTCCATTTGTTAGAACTGCCTCGGGGCATACTTTTTCCATGGAGGATATGGTTGAGGAGTTTGTTTCTTTCTATAAGGAACTTCTTGGGACTTCTCGGGATTGCCAGCATATTGATGACTCCGTGTTTGAATGGGGTGAGTAGTTGTCGGAGGATCAGAGGGTCGAGCTTGTTGCCCCAGTTTCGAAGGATGAAATCAAACAAGTCATCTGGAGTATGAGTACGCATAAGGCTCCAGGTCCTGATGGATTTTCTGTGAGCTTCTTTAAGGATGCTTGGGATATTGTTGGGCATGAGGTTGTATCTGCGATTCAGGAATTTTATCATTCTGGAAGGCTTCTTCGGCAGTTGAATGCCACGTTCATTACTCTTATTCCAAAAGGAGTACATGACCCGAGTGTGAAAGATTTCAGACCTATCTCATGTTGCAATATTTTATATAAGGTTATCTCCAAAATTATTGCTGCCAGAATCTCTAAGGTTATGGATTTCTTGATCTCAGAGAATCATTTTGGCTTCATTAAAGGGAGATACATGAGGGACTTCATTATGTTGGCGCAAGAGGTATTGAGGAATTATGGTTGGAGTAGGGGTTATATTGCTCCCCGTATGACTCTCAAGGTTGACATTAAGAAGGCTTATGATACTGTTGTTGAGAGTTGAATTTCACGCATTTTATATATGCACATTACACCATTTTGCTTAGGAAAGTTATTATTTTTGCATGGAATTGTATGCATTTGAGTATTTACATGATTTTGATGCTACTAAGGTGTTTTGTTGAGTTTTGAAGGATAAAACATGATCAAAAGTTCAAAGTTGGAATGAGGAGTGAAAGTGAGAAGGAATGCTGAAAAATACAGTCCACGTTGCACAAATTTTCTGTATTCTTGTAGAAGTCTAAATTGATCATGTGATATATGGTTGGAAAGCCACAGAAGAGATGGTCATTTTGACATAAAGAACACCCCAATCGAATTTCAAACGAGAAAGTTATGATTAAAGTGCTAACATCGCGCATGCTGTACCGAGCAGCAAGTTTGCATGAATTTTTACATATTCAAATGTTGTATTTTCTCAAAGTTCTTTATATAGATAGAAAGCCAAGGAAAAGAGGAACACGTGAGCGTAAAAATCATTCAAATTGGAGTCCGTATGAAGAAGTTATGCTCAAAACGGTGAAGTCGCGTAGTACAGTCTCCGCAGCTCGGGAGGCCGCTCGGCTCGAGCGGGACCAACATTTTGTGAATTTCCAGCCGAGTGTGGTGCCCTCAGAGCCTACACGACGTTCCCATTTCACCCATATGCTGCTCGGCTAGTTTGGGAGCCGCTCGGCCATGAGCTCGGCTCGAGCAAGGTGCCGAGCGGCCCAAAATCGGGCCCAGACGAGACCTGTTCGATGCAGCAGTGTATATATACCCTCAAATCGCGATTCTGAAGCAGTTTCATCACGAAAACAGCCCTGCATCCATCTTAGAAACAATTAGGGAGATCGAGATGTGAATCGGAGAAAGCCCAGCCATAAACCATCGTCAATCCACACTCCTTTTACACCCATCTCAGATTACAACCTGATTTCACCATCCATCCACTTCCAAGAGGGTTCCAAGTGCTAATTAAGGGAGAATCAAGCAATTGGAGAGATGGAGAAGGAACGAAAGACTACGTCTACACTAGGGTTTCATAATTCCTATCTTTTCCTTCCTTTTACTTTGATTTTTGGTATGAATTGCTTAGCCATGAGTGTTGCTTGTGACCTCATGGGCTAATTTTATATGCAGTTCTAGGGTTTGATGGATTGATTTGATTGATTTGGGGATTTAGACCAAAGATTGAGATTTTATGCAGTTGAGCTTTTGATTTTACTTATTTTACTAAGACATGTTAATCTGCTTCGTACCGTCTTCATAATATATTCATGACATCCGCTATAATGCTTGGATTATTGTTTTAGCTTGTGTGCGTTCATGATTGGTATTGTCTATCTGTTAGGGATTAGAGTAGCTCCGCTATAAGCACTTTAATTTCATGAACTGGTAAATCAAATACTTGATTAGTTTAGTGGAACAATGCAATTAGACAATCAAGTAGGAAGTGAATAGAACCTTGTAGTAATTCCAGAAAATATCTTGTTTGTCGGGCTTACCATCCGGAGGTATTGTTGCTTGCTTTGATTAGTATCTAGGAATAAGGATTGGTAATATTTACGCACCTTAGGATTTAAACCAGATTATACTGTTAGCTTAGAATCGAATCATATTCGGTGGGATAACAGTGATATGTGGTGTATTTTCAGTGAAACTGCATGAATGAACAATCATAAGTTTAATAACCCAAATTAATTTGTCTCTACCTGATACCTTAGAACTGTTCGTTAACTCTTGATTAGAAACTTACTTTTATTTTTCCTTGCTTTTAATTAATTCAGTTATTTAATATTTTGTTATTTAGATTAATTCTCTACAAACATTGGAAATTGGTTACTCAATTCTGATTAATTAGATTTAATAGTAAAATAAATAATTAACTGTCTTAGCGGGATCGATAATTTAACTTGGGTACTTGCTACTACAATTGACATCCTTACACTTGAGGATTAAATTATAGTGCGCAGAAAAAGCCTATCAAGTTTTTGGCGCCGTTGTGCCGGGGACAATTTTAATTATTTATTTTCTTTTATTACTTAGTTAATTAGAATATTTTCTTTGGGATTTAATTGTTTTACTTTGGATTTTTCTTGAAGTTGCATGCAAACTAGGTCAAAGACGAGAGCACAAGATCTTGAATTTGATCCGGAAATTGAAGCTTCTGCGAGGAAAAGAAGAGTAAAAACAAAGAATACCAAAGCAACTCCTAAAGCAATTTTAGAGGAGGAAGAAGTGCGGATTGAGAATCAGGCTATCCTAGAAGAGGCTGAATCGGAGTTTGAATCAGAATCTGAGACAGAACCTGAAACAACATCAATGGGAGAAAGAGTCGATGAGGATGACATCATCATCCGAGAAACATTCAAGTCCACCAATCTAGGAGGATCAGGCGTAGTTGGAGCCATTCAAGCTGATGAAACGAACGACATAAGGCCAGCCCTGATTCATATGGTAGAGAAAAACCCCTTTGCCGGAGGCATTTTTTATGAGCCCTATGGCCATCTTAAGCGTTTCAACAGCTACATGGATACAGTGAAAGCTGCTGATGCTACTAATGATAGATGGAAGATGAGGCTTTTTCAGTTTTCATTGGTTGATAAGGCAAGGGAGTGGTATGATAAGCTAAAGGGAGACAGTTGCTCAAACTGGACTGAGTTGCAGCAGTTGTTCGTGGATCGATTTATGCCACCAGGAAAGGTTCTTTTACTGAAACAGGAGATCAATCAATTCAAGCAGCGGAGAGATGAGTCGTTTGGAGAGGCTTGGGAAAGGTTTACTGATGCGTTGAGGAGATGCCCACAACATGGATTCAAAAAGTCTCAACTCATCAGTGTCTTCTATAATGGCCTTGACAACGAATCTAGAGTGTTGGTTGATGCTTCTGCGGGAGGAACAATTTTTGGCAAAACATCGAATGCCGTAGAGAAATTATTTGATGATATCTCTTTGAACTCAAGGGATTGGCCATCTGAGAGGATCTGAGGGACTTATATACTTGGTAAAGTTGCAAAGGTTGAAGAGAAATTTTCTGAAGCTGATAAGAATGATAAGGTTGTCGCTCAATTGGAACAGATGAATAAGAACCTGATTACTCTGATATCAGGTAATAATGGGGGAGGCAACTGAGGGTCTGCAAGTAATGATGTGGTGATGAACCTTCAAGAGGTCGAGGATGCTAATTGGGCTATGGGGCAGAGTCTTCAGGGTTCGAGAGCTCCTCAAAATTGGCAAGGAAATAGGTACCCTCAAGGTAATTCAAACCAAAGGAATAACCAAGGGGGAGGTCCTAGTAGTCAAGGAGGCAATTGGCAGAATCAGAGGCATGAGAACTTCTCTTATTCAAATCCGAATAATGCAGTTCCATATCCTCCTAATTTTGATCATGGCGCTAAAACTGAAGAAGGGAAGTTTAGTATTGATGATGTGTTGGCCAGGTATATGAAGAAGACTGATGGAGATATTGACAAGATTAATAATTGCATTGTTCTCATGGATGCGAATATGACTAAACAGAATGAGGAAGTGAACAAGTAGTTGAAGAATTTGTCATATACCATAGGACAGATATCCTCTACAGTAAATCAGCAGCAAGTGCAGTTGCAGAAAGGAAAGTTTCCTTCGGATACGGAAATCAACCCAAAGGAGAGTGTTAATGCGATCACGTTGAGATCTGAGAAGCATTGTAAAGGTCCAAAACTGATGCAGGATGTCACAGAACTTGTACAGAATAAAGCAGAACAGAAGCAGTACGAAACAGGGATAGAGCAGGACCGATTAGACGCCGCTCGGCTACCAGCTTGGCCCGAGCACACTGCCGAGCAGGTTCAGATACTGTCGAGCAGGACTTTGGCTAGTTCCGACGTGTCTTCCAATTCAGGTGGGACCCAGCTCGGCACCGCTCGACTTCCGCTCGAGCCGAACGAGCCGGAGAGCTGCCCTCCAGGGTTTTCTGCGCGTCTGAATTCTGTACAGAGTCAATCTGATCTGGAAATTTCTGATAAAAAGTGGCAGAGAGCGAAGAAACTGAGAGAAGCGGAACTGGTATTCGAGAGAGACAGTTTGGGACTTCCAATTACAAAGGTACCAATTCTTTTCCCTCAAAGATTCATGTCAAAAAGCCTTGATGAGAAGTTCCGTAAGTTCACTGATGTTATGAGGGATGTCCAAGTCACTATTCCTTTCTCGGAAGCACTGGAAGAGATGCCACATTATTCAAGGTTCATCAAGGAACTTATCTCCAGAAAGAGGAAGCTTAACAGTGTGGAGACAGTGACTTTGACAGAGAACTGCAGCTCTATTATTCAGAAAAAGCTTCCAGAAAAATTGAAGGATCCAGGGAGCTTCATCATTCCTTGTGAGATTGGAAAAGGACCATCTAGGAGAGCACTGTGTGATTTAGGAGCCAGTATAAATTTGATGTCTTTATCAGTGTTCAAGAAGCTTAGTTTGGGGGAGTTGAAACCTGCGTCTATTGCCCTACAGTTAGCAGATCGTTCGTTGACATATCCCGACGGAGTAATTGAAGATGTACTAGTGAAGTTGTCGAATTTGACTTTTCCTGTGGATTTCCTTGTACTTGACATGGAGGATGAAAAGGATGGTGCGCCTCTGATCTTGGGGCATCCATTCCTTGCAACTGGAAGGGCTCTGATTGATGTGTTCAAAGGAGAGTTGAGGTTGAGAGCCAATGATAAGGAGATCATCTTTTCTTTGAATAAGGAGATGCAGTGGTCTACAGATCAACAGCAGTGCAAGTATGTGGAAGTAGTGAACTCGGAGTGTGATGAGAACTTTATCCTGTCTGATGTAGAGTTCGAGAGTTTGTCCAATGATGCATGTATTGACTATCTTGAGAAGTTACTTGCATTAGGTGATGCAAGGGATGAACATATAAGGAAGACTACTGCTGACATAGTGAATCGGAATAAGAAGACCACTGTTGAAAGAGAGATGAAGCCTGCTGCCAAGGAAGTGAAGTATGAAGGGAAGAGAGTTGAAGTGGTAGAGGAAATTGTAGAAGCAAGCGTATCTCATACTTTTCCTACTATTAACTCTAATGTGATATTTGATAATCTTTTAGTTACAGTAAAGATAGATGATCCATATCTGAAGCCTCCGAACATACCTCCGGATTTTTATTCTTATATTGATGTTGAAAATTCTAACTTGTTTGATCCTTGTTTTGCTACACAGGTTGAGCCTACAATTGAGTGGAGGATTGACAAGAAGGACTCAAGACAGTCATGGGAGGAAAAGAATTCAAAGGATCATGTTGGAGTGACAAAGAAAGGTGAGATGATTGGTGAAGTAAATAAGAGAGGAAAGAAGTACCTTAAGGTACGAATGCGAGAGAGCTCTCCTCCGATCCCGTAGGCAAAAAGAGGTATCCCGTCGTGACTCTCTGACGTTAAATATGAGCGCTTGTTAGGGGCTGTTCCTTCCGTTTTATTGCTTTTATATGTCTGTGTTGGTGTATGAGTTTTATTAGGTGTTGCTTGACTGCGGTATATACTTCTTTGCAAACTTAGTTTCTCACTTCGTTTAATCTAAGTTTGGGGGGGTAACGTAATACCTTGTCTTGCAGTATCGAAATAGAATTTTTACATTGTGTTGTTGCTTGGAGAGTCGATTTTTTGCGAATTCTTAATATTTTTTATTTATTTGAGAATATTGAGGGTTCGATTTTTTTTGCGATTTTTCAGGTTTCGTGTTTTGTGGTGTTTATTGTTTGTTTTGTGTTAATCCTAGTGTTGGTATAGTTGATTTTTGGTTCTCTATGATGATTTTCTGATTTTTCTTAGCACTTGATTATATGTGTGATTGTTGAGAAGCAATTTGATATTGTGCTTTGATATTGAGATGCTTGAAATTTGATTATGTGCAAGGAAGATTAGCTATGTAGCTTTATTAGGTTTGCTCGTTCATTCGTATAGCCATGTGAGATTTTGAGCCTTTTAAAATCATGAGAAATTTCATGATTCAGTTTATTCTTGTGAGTGTCGTTCATACACACGTATTCTAGAACTTGGCTTTTTATCTTGCTTGAAGCTACGTGTTTGACTAGACAATAGGAAATGATCTTAGGTCATCTTTGTTTTTTATTAGTCACTAGCCATATTATTTTCCTACCTAATGAAATATCCGTAGTCAACCCTTTTGAGCCTAAAAGTCTTATTTGTTGGAAGCCTACGTGATTAGCCAATTGATCCCTTTTGCTAGCCTTTAAAAAATTCCTACCTAGTAGAGAGTTGAAGGAATCAAGTTGGTGTCTTGTGATGAAGTATATAAGGAGAAATAAGTTGGAAGTGATGAAATTTGTTGAAGAGAGTGGTTAAATTGTTGCATAAAGGGGTAGTGCCCGAAACTGGTACCCCATGAAAAGGGTAGTGCCTGAAACTGGTACCCTTATTTGAAAAAGGAAAAAAAAGAAAAGAAAAGAGGGAAGAAGAAAGAAAATTTCAAGTAAGGATGTGGTGTTCAAAAGTGAAGGATGAATCAAATTGCAAGAAGCATTGAAGAGCGTTGAAGAAGAAAGAAGAAAGTAAAGCTGTTTGTTGAAAAGCTATAAGTCTTCTTTTATTCTCTACTAGTGATTGAGTCACGATATCCATATATTTCCTACCTTTACCAAAGAGCCAACATTACAACCTAATGTAAGACCTTTGTGATCCTATTATTGAAATTATTCCTTTAGTCGAGAGTTGAGATGATTGCCAAGCTTATGGTTACGCGTGTGTTTGACACCTTACCCTAAAGTGTATATATCTCACACTCGAGCGATGAGCGTAAATACTACCCGTGAGAATGGTTGGATGAGCATTCCGAATGAGTGAAATAGTTGATTTGAATTGTATGTTCTTAGATGGATGGTTATTTTGCATCTGAAGTATGATCTCTGAATTGTTATATTGACTTGGATGTCTCATGCTGTGAAATTTCCTCTCAATTAATCTATTGGTTTTTAAGGTCGTTGCCTCGGGACGAGCAACAGGTAAGTTTGGGGGTTTGTTGAGAGTTGAATTTCACGCATTTTATATATGCACATTACACCATTTTGCTTAGGAAAGTTATTATTTTTGCATGGAATTGTATACATTTGAGTATTTACATGATTTTGATGCTACTAAGGTGTTTTGTTGAGTTTTGAAGGATAAAACATGATCAAAAGTTCAAAGTTGGAATGAGGAGTGAAAGTGAGAAGGAATGCTGAAAAATACAGTCCACGTTGCACAAATTTTCTGTATTCTTGTAGAAGTCTAAATTGATCATGTGATATATGGTTGGAAAGCCACAGAAGAGAGGGTCATTTTGACATAAATAACACCCCAATCGAATTTCAAACGAGAAAGTTATGATTAAAGTGCTAACATTGCGCATGCTGTACCGAGCAGCAAGTTTGCATGACTTTTTACATATTCAAATGTTGGATTTTCTCAGCCAAGGAAAAGAGGAACACGTGAGCATAAAAATCATTCAAATTGGAGTCCGTATGAAGAAGTTATGCTCAAAACGGTGAAGTCGCGCAGTGCAGTCTCCGCAGCTCGGGAGGCCGCTCGGCTCGAGCGGGACCAACATTTTGTGAATTTCCAGCCGAGTGGGGTGCCCTCAGAGCCTACACGACGTTCCCATTTCACCCATATGCTGCTCGGCTGGTTTGGGGGCCGCTCGGCCATGAGCTCGGCTCGAGCAAGGTGCCGAGCGGCCCAAAATCGGGCCCAGACGAGACCTGTTCGATGCAGCAGTGTATATATACCCTCAAATCGCGATTCTGAAGCAGTTTCGTCATGAAAACAGCCCTGCATCCATCTTAGAAACAATTAGGGAGATCGAGACGTGAATCGGAGAGAGCCCAGCCATAAACCATCATCAATCCACACTCCTTTTACACCCATATCAGATTACAACCTGATTTCACCATCCATCCACTTCCAAGAGGGTTCCAAGTGCTAATTGAGGGAGAATCAAGCAATTGGAGAGACGGAGAAGGAACGAAAGACTACGTCTACACTAGGGTTTCATAATTCCTATCTTTTCCTTCCTTTTACTTTGATTTTTGGTATGAATTGCTTAGCCATGAGTGTTGCTTGTGACCTCATGGGCTAATTTTATATGCAGTTCTAGGGTTTGATGGATTGATTTGATTGATTTGGGGATTTAGACCAAAGATTGGGATTTTATGCAGTTGAGCTTTTGATTTTACTTATTTTACTAAGACATGTTAATATTCTTCGTAACGTCTTCATAATATATTCATGACATCCGCTATAATGCTTGGATTATTGTGTTAGCTTGTGTGCGTTCATGATTGGTATTGTCTATCTGTTAGGGATTAGAGTAGCTCTGCTATAAGCACTTTAATTTCATGAACTGGTAAATCAAATACTTGATTAGTTTAGTGGAACAATGCAATTAGACAATCAAGTAGGAAGTGAATAGAACCTTGTAGTAATTCCAGAAAATATCTTGTTAGTCGGGCTTACGATTCGGAGGTATTGTTACTTGCTTTGATTAGTATCTAGGAATAAGGCTTGGTAATATTTACGCACCTTAGGATTTAAACCAGATTATACTGTTAGCTTAGAATCGAATCATATTCGGTGGGATAACAGTGATATGTGGTGTATTTTCAGTGAAACTGCATGAATGAACAATCATAAGTTTAATAACCCAAATTAATTGGTCTCTACCTGATACCTTAGAACTGTTCGTTATCTCTTGATTAGAAACTTACTTTTATTTTTCCTTGCTTTTAATTAATTCAGTTATTTAATATTTTGTTATTTAGATTAATTCTCTACAAACATTGGAAATTGGTTACTCAATTCTGATTAATTAGATTTAATAGTAAAATAAATAATTAACTGTCTTAGCGGGATCGATAATTTAACTTGGGTACTTGCTACTACAATTGACATCCTTACACTTGAGGATTAAATTATAGTGCGCAGAAAAAGCCTATCAACTGTCAACTGGGACTTCTTACGGGGCGTTCTAATGGGTCTTCGTTTTCCCCCATTGATGATTGGGTGGATCATGGAGTGTGTGACCACTACTTCTTTTTCTATTCTTGTTAATGGGGTGCCAGAAGGTTACTTTGAAGGGAAGCGTGGTCTTTGCCAGGGCGATCCTCTTTCTTTCTTCCTATTTGTGATGTGCATGGATTATTTCACTAGATCCTTTAAGAAGCTTTCCAATGCTAATATTTTCAAGTTTCATTCCAGATTGTGTACGAGAGTTAGTTTGTCTCACTTAGTATTTGCGGATGACTTGATTTTATTTGCTTATGGTGATGTTCAAACTGCTCAACTAATTTCTCAAGCTTTGCATACCTTCTCTTCAGTGTCAGGATTAGAAATTAGCAATGAGAAATCTAGTTTGTTTATGGCTGGCATTTCTGAAGATGTGGAGCAGGGTATTCGGGCCATTCTGCCTTTTCAAGATGCTTCGCTGCCTGTTCGTTATTTGGGCATCCCTTTGCATAGGCTGATTTTGAGCCTTTGCTTGAGAAGATTTCTAGTCTCATTCGTGGCTGGTCTTCTCGCCATTTCTCATATACTGGTAGATTGGAGTTAGTTCATTCTGTTATCTATGGGATCTTGAATTTTTGGGCCTCAATGGTCAAGATTCCCATAGGTGTTATTCAGCGTGTTGAGCGGATGATCCGCTTATTTTTATGGGGCAGAAAGCGTGGCTCTGTTAAATGGTCTGAAGTTCTCCTCTCTAAGGAGCAAAGAGGATTGGGACTTAGTAACATTGAGCTTATGAATGATGTAGCATTGTGTGGTGTTATATGGGACATTCATTTGGAGAAGAATTCATTGTGGCTTCGATGGATTCATGAAGTTTATATTCATGGGGTGTCGGTTTGGGATGCTATCCCAACCAATGCTGCGTCTATTGTGTGGAAGGATTTGCTTAAAGCACGTGATCGTATACGAGCATGGTTGCCAGGGGATCCTCTTGATGCTTTCATGGAGTGTTCTGAATTGGGCAGCCTTGTTACTTGGAAGCATTATAATATGGTTGCCCTATCAGCCCTAAGGAGATTCTTCTTTGCGAAGATTTAGTCTTCTTGTGTCCTTAGGAAGCATGTGTTTCGTATGTGGATAGTGGCTAAGAATCACTTAGCTACTTTGGATCATTGGCATGTCGAGGGAGATTGCACGGAGTGCTGTTTTTGTGTGGGTGTTCATGAATCAAGGGATCATTTGGTCTTTCAGTGTTCTTTTTCAAGTACTATTTGGAACCAAGTGCGCTCTTTCATTGGGTGGCAAAGGCGTATTTCTACCATCTTTGCAGGTGTCAAGTGGATTTCTAAAGATCGTGGTACTCGGAAAGCAGATCGTAGACGGAGAGAGCATGCTCATTTTGCTATGGTTTACTTTATTTGGAAAACGAGGAATGATGCCATATATGATAATTCTAGACCGACTGTTAGTTGTGTTGTAAATAACATTTTAATTCATGTAGCTAGGTTTTAGTTTCTCCTAGCTAGATGATTATGTTCGGACCCTTTCAATGTTTGTATCGTTGGGGCCTAGTTTTCGACCTTAGTCGTTGAGGTTTGCTTTTGTACATTGTATCTGCCTTCGGCCTTTTTTATGAACATTAACAACTATATTCAGAGTCATAGTTACTCCCGTCATTTACCCGCGCTTGGTTAAATTTCTTCACTTTGACATTCAGAGCACTGGGCAAAAATCACATTGCGTGGGCATCCGCAGGGACCATCGCAATGCTTTGTTTTAATTAAACAGCCAAATTCCCCTTGTCCGTACCAGTTCTGAGTCGACGGTTTGACGCCCGAGGAAGGTCCCCGAGGGAACCATTCCCAGTCCCCCGGCCGGCACTCGACGACCCACTCTCACCGCGTGAGCAGCTCGAGCAGTTCACCAACAGCCGACGGGTTAGGGACTGGGACCCCCGTGCCCAGCCCTCAGAGCCAATCCTTTTCCCGAGGTTACGTGTGGTGTTCTTCCAGCCACTGGACCCTACCTCCGGCTGAGCCATTTCCAGGGTGGGCGGGCTGTTAAATAGAAAAGATAACTCTTCCCGAGGCCCCGCCGACATCTCCAGACTCCTTAACATTGCCATCAATCGCCTTGTCACAGTTCAGGAATTTTAACCCGATTCCCTTTCAGAGCACGTGCTGAACGCGCTATCTGTCGAGCTTCCCCCGACCCTTAGGATCGACTAACCCATGTGCAAGGCCCGTTCACATGGAACCTTTTCCCTCTTCGGCCTTCAAAGTTCTCATTTGAATATTTGCTACTACCACCAAGATCCACACCAATGGCCACTCCGCCCGGGCTCGCGCCCAGGGATTTGCATCGACCGCCATGCCCTCTTACTCATCGGGGCCTGGCCCTTGCCTCGACGGCCGATTATAGGTCGTGCGCTTCAGCACCATTCATTTTTGGGGCTAGTTGATTCGGCATGTGAGTTGTTACACACTCCTTAGCATATTTCGACTTCCAAGACCACCGTCCTACTGTCTTAATCAACCAACACCCTTTGTGGGATCTAGGTTAGCACATAGTTGGGCACCGTAAACAAGTTTCGGATTCATCCTGCATCGTCAGTTCTGCTTACCAAAAATGGCCCACTTGGAGCTCACTATTCT
>CM042953.1:4323517-4433517 GCA_023678885.1 Pogostemon cablin | reverse complement strand
TAATCCACAATTGGATGACGGTGCCGCCTTGGAGAGATCCATAGTGGCTGATCGAACGGAGATGGAGACGAAGATCACCATCGGCTCTATGGCCCTTGTCGTGGCGGACACGCCAGAGGCTGCCGCTTCCAGAAGCCCCACGCAGGGTTTGGTGGACTCGGCGATGGATGACACAACCCCGGTGGTACCTATCGTCCGCAATCCAAGCCCGAGGAGGAAACCCTCGGCAGAAGGTAGGCAAAGTACCATCCCAGGCGCCCAAGCATCGGCTGCGACCCCCCTCGCCTCACCCTCTCGGCAGGTAGGCGGGAACCTTCGACAGTCTGGCACCCCATCTCAATAGGGGTAGGAGACTGCGGACGCTTCTCAGCAGGGCACCAAGAATATCGAGAATGCCAAAATTTCTCGGCAAGGTAGGACTGATCCTCGGCAGAAGCATGGCAATCCTCGACAACGCAGCTCAGTGCATGCATCCGGCTCCCCATCTCGGCAGATTGCGTCGAGCGTGAGCGTGAGCGCTGTGCAGGCCCTATGCGACACACGCATGCACAAGGGCGCGACATCAGGGTCTCGGCAGTAGGGCGGGCAGTGCACTCAGCGCGCGCGGCAGGATGATTCGGGCAAGGGTTCCGCTCCCAAGGTACCGGTTGACTACTCCAAGTTTGTCAACAAGAATAATATTGATACGGATAGGATACTCGAATACATCGCACCCTGTGATGGAGTGGCCTACCTGGATCCGAAGGATGACTCCAATGCTTGGAAATACACGTTGGTGGGGTATTTCTTGGGATGGTTCCCGGGAATGCAAGCTCTTCATGCCATCTGCCGGGCATGGGGAGTTAAGTACACCATAGTCATGCACCAATCATGATGGATTATTTTTTGTCTCTGCTCGGAGAAAGATGTGCGGAAAGTGTTGGAGAATGCTCCCCACTCCATATGGGAATGATACCTTATGCTTGAAAGGCTCCTGCGAGCTTCTCAGTTTGATGACCGGGAAATCTCCCATGTCTCGATTTGGATCCGCCTGCCGTCGTTCCCATTGGAGTTATGGTCGAAGAACCACATTAGCAAGGTGGCCTCATTGATTGGTAGACCTATTATGGTGGATGATACTTCCGTTAAGGCAGATAAAGTATCATTCATACGTGTGCGAGTGGATATTGATGTCTCGCAGGAGCTCCCGAAGGAGGTTACTTTCAACTACTGAGGGGCGAACTACTCCCATACTATGTTGTACGAACGTCTCCCGGCATATTTTACTAAGTGCAGGAAATTCGGCCACTTGGTTAGTGATAGTGACGAGCTTGATGGGGGAGATAAGGGGGAGAAGGAGAAGGAGCAGCCATAGGAGACCACATGGGTGGAAGAAGGAGTGGATGAGGAAGGGTTCCAGTAGGTGGGAACTAGGAACACTAGGCTGAGAAAGAAGAGGAACAAGAATGGGAAGAAGAAGGCCGCGGGCCCTCAATTTACCCTCGAGCAGAGAGAGAAGGTCATGTCTGGGAAATACCAAATCCTGGACAACTTGGATCCTGATGACTGGAGGATCAATAGGCGGGATGGTAAACAGCCTGCTCAAGTTAACACTAGAAAAACCTGGGCGTCGGAAACGGAGGAGGAGGATGAGGAGGCCGTGGGCCGTTCGGGATGATCTCCGCCTCCCAGCCTTACACACAGGGTTGATAGAGGCAGGCGCGGCACTGGAATCATTATCCAGGAACCGCAGGGCAGAAGCAATGGACTAGGATGAGGCTGGGCTCTTCCCCCAATATTCGTCAATGAGGTTTCTTGCATGGAATGTACGAGGGCTTGCAGCCCCTCGTGCGCAGTGAGCAGCCCGCAGGTTAGTTCGCAAGCATAAAGTTTGTTTAGTAGGTTTTCTTGAGATTAGATTAACTCTGGATAATGTGGTGGACATTGTTGGTAGAATTGTTCCTAGTTGGCAAACTGTGAATAATTTTGATGTTATTGATGGTGGACATATTGTGGTTGCATGGGATTCCACTTTGATTATTGTTGGTAATGTTATGCTCCATGAGCAATGTATCTCTGGTTTGGTTCGCTGTTTGATTTCTCAGCAAGAGTTCCACATCAGTGTTGTATATGCCCGTAATGGCGTTGTTGACAGGCGTAGGCTATGGAACAACCTCTCTTCGATTGTCCCTGTGGTTAACTCTCCCTGGATGCTCCTTGGAGACTTTAATTACGTCAGAAAACTGGAAGAGCATTCTGAAATTGTTCCTTCTCATCGGAACTAGTGCAGGGTGGACTTTGAGGAGTTGTGTGTTGAACTGGGGTAGGATGATGCTAAGTCTAAAGGGTGCTTCTTCACTTTGAGGAGTTGTGTGTTGAACTGGGGTTGGACGAATGGCAGAATATGGAGTTGTATTGATAGAGTACTGGTGAATTCGAACTGGAATCTCAGTTCGGGAGTAGTAGAGTCGGAGTTTCTGCCCATGGGGGCCACTTCGGACCACTGCCCTGCCCTAGTTTCTGTGTTTCACGCCGAGTACTCGAAGGGCAGACTGTTCAGATATGTGAACATCTGGAAGACCAGCAGTGGATATTTGGATACTGTGCGAGAGGTATGGGACTCGCAAGTGTGGGGTACGACTCAGTTCAGTGTGTGTCTACGGTTGAAGCTTCTCAAGCCAAAATTACGTCTACTTGGCAAGAAAGACTTCGGCCACATCGTTGAGAGGGCGGAGCGTGCTAGACGCGAACTTAACAGCCTGCAGCTGAAGAGCCATGCTGATCCTGGAAATGTTGAGAAATGGGACAGAGTTTGGGAAGCAGCTAGGAAGGTCGATTTCTTGTGTCATGTCGAACATCTTTTCTTTTCTCAGATAGCCAGGGCTAAGTATTAGATTAGTCAGGATAAACCTACAAAGTTCTTCTACAAGAAGATCAAGTCTAATAGCATAAGGAATATCATCCCCTCCATACATACCGAAATCAGGCACACTTCATCCCGGGATGAAGTTGTTGGAGAGTTCCTTACATTCTATAAAGACTTGTTGGGCACTGCAGGGGAGTGTGAGGAGATTGATGATAGCATTTTTTAGTAGGGTGCTGTGTTGAGTGATCAGTAGGCGCAGGAGCTTGTAGTTCCTATCACGGTCGAGGAGGTGAAGGGGGTAGCATGAAGTATGAACGTGATAAGGCTCCTGGTCTGAATGGGCACACGGCTGCCTTTTTCCGAGATGCGTGGGATGTGGCAGGTTCGGATGCTGTGGCTGCGGTCCAGGAATTCTTCCAGTCCAGACAGTTGCTGTGACAGATGAATGCTACGTTTATTACACTCATCCTGAAGGGGAAGTACGATCCTACTATTAGGGACTTCCTCCCAATTTCATGCTGCAATGTGTTGTACAAGATCATATCTAGAATCATTGTGGCATGAATGATGGATCTTATGGAGGATTTGGTTGCGGAGAATCATTTCGGTTTCGTTAAGAACCGAAGAATGAGGGATTGCGTGATGCTTGCTTAGGAGATAGTGAATAATTACAGGTGGGCCAAGCACCGACAGTATAGGAGAATGGCAATAAAAGTGGACATTAAGAAGGCATATGATTCGGTGGATTGGGGTTTTCTGCGTGGAGTTCTTATAGGTTTGAAGTTTCCTAGCGTATGATAGGATGGATCATGGAATGTGTTACCACCACCTCATTCTCCATCCTCATCAATGGCACGCCTAAGGGGTATTTCGACGGTAAGAGGGGATTACGTCAGGGAGATCCGTTGTCGTCCCTATTGTTTGTTCTCTGCATGGATTATTTCTCCCTTCTCTTCAGGAGAATGACCATGACGAAAAACTACAAGTTTCACTCTCGGCATTGTGCGAAGGTAGGCGTCACCCATCTGGCATTTGCGGACGATTTGATCATCTTTGCTTATGGCAATCGCTCCTCCGCTGAAGTGGTTGCTAGGGCCTCGATCTATTCGCTCGGATGTCAGGGTTGGAGGTGAGCGCGGACAAATCATACTTGTTCATGGCAGGTATTCCGGAGGATGAGGAGTAGGCAATCCGTGAGGTGTTGCCTTATGAGGAAGGCACCTTCCCCATAAGCTATTTGGGAGTTCCACTACAGGGAAGTAAGCTTAAAGAGTCAGCCTTTGAGCCGCTCATCACGCATGTATCTAATTTGATCAGGGGCTGGTCCACACACTTCCTCTTGTATGCTGTCATCTGGAGCTCATTCGGTCGGTGGTGTATGGGTTGATGAATTTCTGGACTTTGATGGTGAAGATCCCCAAAGGAGTTGTGGATAGAATTGAACGGATGATTTGGAAATTCCTTTGGGAAACCACAAGGGGTGCAGTTCGTTGGGAGGAGGTCATCCTACCTAAGGAACAGGGTGGCCTGGGACTTGGGGGACTCGACCTCCTGAACGATGTAGCTCTTTGTGGAGTGTTGTGGGGCGTGCATCAGGAGAAGAGATTGTTGTGGATTAAGTGGATTAATGCCATTTATATTCAGTCCTCTTCGTTTTGGGATGTTGAGGTGAATTATAGCGTCTCAATTGTATGGAAGGATATCCTTCGTGCGAGGGATAGGGTTCGAGCACGGATTGGAGGAGACATTGTTTCCACATTCGCGTCGTGTTCGGAGATGGGAAGGCATCGTGTAGGGAAGTTGTATTGGCTAGCTGCAAATTCTATGTCGGTACAGCCCATCTACAAGAACCTATGGAGTCCATGGGTTCCTTAGAAGCATTCATTCAGGATGTGGATCGCTGTGAGGAATCGTCTGCTTATCATGGATAGATGGAGACACTATGAAGGCCCGGTTGAGTGCGTGCTGTGCGTGGGGAACCCCGTATCAAGAGACAACCTCTTCCTCAGATGCCCGTTCATGAGGTACATGTGGAACCGGGTTAGACATGAAGTGGAGTGGAGGAGACAGGTTACCACGTCCAAGGCTGGCTTCAAGTGGCTCAGCAAGGACCAGCGTGTGCATGTGCGTGAGAGGAGGAGGTGGATGCTTGCTCTCTTCGGAAGTATTTTCCTCATTTGGAAGGCTTAGAATGAAGCGCTCTTCGAGGGTGCCCAACCTTCCCCGGATGGCTTGATCATTTCCATACTTATGCATGTAATTAGATTCGAGCACTTGTTATCTAGATAGGTTTATTTCTACTTTTGGTTGCTCCATTTTGGAGTTGTAATTATATGTTTGGGACTTTGGCTTCGGCCTACCGTTTTTGAATAATTAACATATCGTTCAGAGGTAAAACCAAGTGACAGCCTGTAGCTGGAGAGTCATGCTGATCCTGGAACGTTGAGAAATGGGACAGAGTTTGGGAAGCAGCCAAGAAGGTTGACTTCTTGTGTCACGCCGAGCATCTTTTCTTTTCCCAGTAGGCATGGGCTGAGCATTTGATCAGTCAGGATAAACCCACAAAGTTCTTCTACAAGAAGATCAAGTCTAATACCGTAAGGAATATCATCCCCTCCATATATACTGAAACCGGGCACACTTCCTCGCGGGATGAAGTCGTTGGAGAGTTCCTTACATTCTATAGAGACTTGTTGGGCACTGTAGGGGAGTGTGAGGAGATTGATGATAGCGTGTTTGAGTGGTGTGCTGTGTTGAGTGATCAGCAGGCGCAGGAGCTCGTAGTTCCTATCATGGCCGAGGAGGTGAAGGGGGTAGTTTGGAGTATGAATGGTGATAAGGCTCCTGGTCTGGATGGGTACACGGCTGCCTTTTTTCCGAGGTGTGTGGGACGTGGTAGGTTCGGATGTTGTGGCTGCGGTCCAGGAATTCTTCCAGTCCGGATAGTTAATGCAACAGATGAATGCTACGTTTATTACACTCATCCCAAAGATGAAGCACGATCCTACTGTCAGGGACTTCCACCCGATTTTGTGCTGCAATGTGTTGTACAAGATCATATCTAGAATCATTGTGGCACGAATGACGGATCTTATGGAGGATTTGGTTGCGGAGAATCATTTCGGTTTCATTAAGAACCAAAGAATGAGGGATTGCATGATGCTTGCTCAGGAGATAGTGAAGAATTATGGGTGGGCCAAGAATCGACAGTATAGGAGAATGGCAATAAAAGTGGATATTAAGAAGGCGTATGATTCGGTGGATTGGGGTTTTTTGCGTGGCATTCTTACAGGTTTGAAGTTTCCCAAGCGTATGATAGGATGGATCATGGAATGTGTTACCACCAACTCATTCTCCATCCTCATCAACGGCACACCTGAGGGGTATTTTGACGGTAAGAGGGGCCTACGTCGGGGGGATCCGTTATCGTCTCTACTGTTTGTCCATTGCAGGGATTATTTCTCCCGACTCTTCAGGAGAATTACCGTGACGGACAACTATAAGTTTCACTCTCGACATTATGCGAAAGTAGGCGTCACCCATCTAGCGTTTGCAGACGACTTGATCATCTTCGCCTACGGCAATCGCTCCTCCGCAGAAGTTGTTGCTAGGGCACGATCTCTTTGCTCGGATGTCAGGGTTGGAAGTGAGCGCGGACAAATCTCACTTGTTTATAGCAGGTGTCCCAGAGTATGAGGAGTAGGTGATCCGTGAGGTGTTGCCTTTTAAATAAGACACCTTCCCCGTATGCTACTTGAGAGTTCCGCTGTAGGGAAGTAAGCTTCGGGAGTCAGCCTTTGAGCCGCTAATCACATAGGTATCTAATATGATCAGGGGCTGGTCCACGCATTTGCTCTCGTATGCTGGTCGACTGGAACTCATTCGGTCGGTGGTGTACGGGTTGATGAACTTCTTCACTTCGATGGCGAAGGTCCCCAAAAGAGTTGTGGATAGAATTGAATGGATGATTCGGAAATTCCTTTGGGGAACCACAAGAGGTACAGTTCGTTGGGAGGATGTCATTCTACCTAAGGAACAGGGCGGCCTGGGACTTAGGGGACTCGACCTGCTGAACGATGTAGCTCTTTGTGGTGTGTTGTAGGACGTGCATCAAGAGAAGAGATGGCTGTGGATTAAGTGGATTAACGCCATTTATCTTCAATCCTCGTCGTGTTGGGGTGTTGAGGTTAATTATAGTGCCTCTATTGTGTGAAAGGATATCCTTCGGGCGAGGGATAGGGTTCGATCACGGATCGGAGGCCACATTGTCACCTCATTCACGTCATGTTCGGAGATGGAAAGGCTTCGTGTGGGGAAGCTGTATTGGTTGGTTGCTAACTCTGTGCTGGTACAGCTTATCTACAAGAAATTGTGGAGTCCGTGGGTTCCTCAAAAGCATTCGTTCAGGATGTGGATCGCTGTAAGGAATCATCTGCTTACCATGGACAGATGGAAACATTATGAAGGCTCGGTTGAGTGCGTGCTATGTGTGGGGCCCCCTAATCGAGAGACCATCTCTTCTTTGGATGCCCGTTCACAAGATACGTATGGAATCGGGTAAGGAACGAAGTGGAGTGGAGAAGACTGGTCACCACTTTGAAGGCCGACTTCAAGTGGCTTAGCAAGGACCGATAAGTGCACGTGCGCGAAAGGAGAAGGTGGACGCTAGCTCTTTATGTAAGCGTCTTCCTCATTTGGATGGCTCGAAATGAAGCACTCTTTGAGGGCGCCCGACCTTCACCGGACAGCTTGATCAATTCCATACTTATGCATGTAATTCGATTTAAGCATTTGTTATCTAGATAGTTTTATTTTTGTATATTGTTTGCTCCGCATGGAGATGTAATTATATCATTGTACTCTGGCTTCGACCTTTTGTTCTTTGAATATTAACATATCATTCAGAGGCGAAACCCAAGTAAGAGTCATTGCGCGTGCAAAATTTTCGGAACTAAGGTACCAAAATTTGCTCCCTAACTTTTCACGTAAGAAATCACACAGCTGTCGGCGTCTCTCGCTCGCAGCCTTGGCGATCATTGTTCAGCGTCGCCCGATCATCCCTCTCCGTGGCCGGCGCTTCTTGTCGGCGACAACCGCTTTGATCACACCGCTCCCCACGGCGGTGGTAGAGATTCAAACCTTGTTCATGCTATCCACCTAGGTTTTTTTCTCATGGGAAAGAAATCGAGGAGTAGGACGTCTTCCAAGGCATTGCCGGATATGCGTGTGAGCAATGAATCGTTCAAATCAGTGAAGGACCGAGCGAAGGACATCGAACTGAAGAAAACTTTGAAGGAAGCAGTATTGGTGGATAATCCACACTTGGATGATGGCGCCGTA
This sequence comes from Pogostemon cablin, assembly GCA_023678885.1. NCBI lineage: Eukaryota > Viridiplantae > Streptophyta > Magnoliopsida > Lamiales > Lamiaceae > Pogostemon > Pogostemon cablin. Next base: position 4,425,332 of record CM042953.1, on the reverse strand, counting down.
TTGGCGCGATCCATAGTGGCCGACCGAACGGAGATGGATATGGAAATCAACATCGGCTCCATTGCCCTTGTCGTGGTGGGCACGCTGGAGGATGCCGCAACTGGAAGCCCCACGCAGGGGTTGGTGGTCTCGGCCATGGATGACACGACCCCGGTGGTACCTATCATCCGCAACCCAAGCCCAAGGAGGAAACTGTCGGCGGAAGGTAGGCGCAGTACCTCCCCAGGCGCTCAGCGTCGGTTCGACATTGCGACCCCCCTATCCTCACCCTCTCGGCAGGTAGGCGGGGATCCTCGGTAGACTAGCGCCATGTCTCGGCAGGGGCAGGGGACCACTGACGTTACTCGGCAGGCCATCGAGAATATTAGGAGCGCCAAGATCTCTCGGCAAGACAGGGCTTATCCTCAGTAGGCGCAAGGCAATACTCAGCACCGCAACTCGGCGCGTGCGTCCAGCTCCCCGACTCGGCAGATTACACCAAGCGTGGGCGGTAGCACGGGGCACACCCCAGGCGACACGTGCATGCGCGAGGGCACAGCGTCAGAGTGGCCTACCTGGATCCGAAGGATGACTCTGAGGCTGAAATACACATTGGTGGGATATTTCTCGGGACGTTTCCCGGGTATGCAAGCTCTCCATACCATTTGCCGGGCGTGGGGAGTCAAATACACCATAGTCATGCACCAATCGGGATGGATCATCTTCTGTATCTGTTTAGAAAGTGTTGGACAATGCTCCTCACTCCATATGGGAACAATACCTTATGCTTGAAAGGCTTCCGCAAGCTTTTCAGTTTGATGATCGGGAAATCTCTCATGTCCCGTCTGGATCCGTCTGCCGTCGTTCCCATCGGAGTTGTGGTCGATGAACCACATTAGCAAGGTCGCTTGATTAGTTGGTAGACCAATTATGGTAAATGATACTTCTATTAAAGCGGACAAAGTATCGTTTGTGCGTGTGCGAGTGGATATTGATGCCACGCAAGAGCTCTCAAAGAAGGTCACTTTCAACTACCAAGGGGCGAACTACTCTCAAACTGTGCTATACGAACGTCTCCCGGTGTATTGTAATAAGTGCAGGAAGTTCGGCCACTTGGTTAGTGATTGTGATGCGCTTGATACTGGAGATAAGGAGGAGAAGGAGAAAGAGAATCCATAGGGGTCCACACGGGTGGAAGAAGGGGTGGATGAGGAAGGGTTCCAGCAGGTGGGAATAAGGAACACTAGGCCGAGGAAAAAGAGAAACAGGAATGGAAAGAAGAAGGCTGTGGGCCTTCAACTTTCCCATGAACAGAGAGAGAAGGTCACGTCTGGGAAATATTAAATCCTGGATGAATTGGATCCTGATGACTGGAGGATTAATAGGCGGGATGGTAAACAGGCCGCTGAAGTTAACACTAAGAAAACTTGGGCGTCGGAAATGGAGAAGGAGGATGAGGAGGCCGTGAGTCGTTCGGGGCGGTCTCCACTTCCCAGTCTTATGCACAGGGCTAATGGAGGCAGGTGCGGTACTGGAATCATTATCCAGGAACAGCAGGGTAGGGGCAATGAACCTGGACAAGACGGGGGCTCTTCCCCTAATACTCGTCAATGAGGGTTTTAGCGTGGAATGTACGAGGGCTTGCAACCCCTCGTGCGCAAGCGTAAAGTGTGTTTAGTAGGTTTTCTTGAGACTAGATTATCTAGGATAATGTGGTGGACATTGTTGGTAGAATTGTTCCTAGTTGGCATACTGTGAATAATTTTGATGTTGGTGATGGTGGACGTATTGTGGTTGCGTGGGATTCCACTTTGATTACTGTTGGTAATGTTATGCTCCATGAGCAATGTATCTCTGGTTTGGTTCGCTGTTTGATTTCTCAGCAGGAGTTCCACATCAGTGTTGTATACGCCCGTAATGGCATTGTTGACAGGCGTAGGCTATGGAACCATCTCTCTTCAGTTGTCCCCGCAGTTAACTCTCCCTGGATGCTCCTTGGAGACTTTAATTGTGTCAGGTAACCAGAAGAGCAGTCTGAAATTATTCCGTCTCATCGGAACTGGTGCAGGGTGGACTTCGAGGAGTTGTGTGTTGAACTGGGATTAGATGATGCTAAGTCTAAGGGGTGTTTCTTCACTTGGACGAATGGCAAAATATGGAGTCATATTGATAGAGTACTGCTCAAACTGGAATCTCAGCTCGGGAGTAGTGGAGTCGGAGTTTTTGCCCATGGGGGCCACTTTGGACCACTGCCCTGCCCTAGTTTCTGTGTTTCACGTTGAGTACTCGAAGGGCAAACCATTCAGATATGTGAACATGTGGAAGACCAACAGTGGCTATTTAGATACAGTGCGAGAGGTATGGGACTCGCAAGTGTGGGGTACTGCTCAGTTCAGTGTGTGTCGTCGGCTGAAGCTTCTCAAGCCAAGGTTACGCCTGCTTGGCAAGAGAGACTTCGGCCACATCAATGAGAGAGCGGAGCGAGCTAGAATGGAACTTAACAGCCTACAGCTAGAAAGACATGCTGATCCTGGTAACGTTGACAAATAGAACAGAGTTCGGGAAGCAGCCAAGAGGGTCGACTTCTTGTGTCACGCTGAACACTTTTTCCTTTCTCAGATGGCCAGGGCCGAGTATTTAATCAGTCAGGATAAAACCACAAAGTTGTTCTACAAGAAGATCAAGTCTAATAGCGTAAGGAATATCATCCCCTCCATACGTGCCGAAACCGGGCACACTTCCTCCCGGGATGAAGTTATTGGAGAGTTCCTTACGTTTTATAGAGACTTGTTGGGCTCTGCGGGGAAGTGTGAGGAGATTGATGATAGTGTGTTTGAGTGGGGTGCTGTGTTGATTGATTAGCAGGCGCAGGAGCTCGTAGCACCTATCACGGCCGAGGAAGTAAAGGGGGTTGTGTGGAGTATGAACGGCGATAAGGCTCCCGGTCCGGATGGGTACACAGCTGCCTTCTTCCGAGATGCATGGGACTTGGTAAGTACGGATGTCGTGGCTGCTGTACAGGAATTCTTTCAGTCTGGGCAGTTGCTGCGACAGATGAATGCTACATTTATTACACTCATCCCGTAGGGGAAGCACGATCCTACTGTCAGGGACTTCTGACCTATTTTGTGCTTCAATGTGTTGTACGAGATCATATCTAGAATCATTACAGCACGAATGATGGATCTTATGGAGGGATTGGTTGCGGAGAATCATTTCGGTTTCATTAAGAACCGAAGAATGAGGGATTGTATGATGCTTGCTCAGGAGATAGTGAAGAATTACGGGTGAGCCAAGCATCGCCAGTATAGGAGGATGGTGATAAAAGTGGATATTAAGAAGGCGTATCATTCAGTGGATTGGGGTTTTCTGTGTGTTCTTACAGGTTTGATGTTTCCCAGCGTATGATAGGATGGATCATGGAATGTGTTACCACCACCTCATTCTGCATTCTGATCAACGGAACACCTGAGGGGTATTTTGACGATAAGAGGGGCTTACGTCAGGGAGATCCATTATCATCTCTACTGTGACAGATAACTACAAGTTTCACTCACGACATTGTGCGAAAGTAGGCGTCACCCATCTGGCATTTGCGGATAATTTGATCATCTTAGCCTATGGCAACCATTCCTCCACTGAAGTGGTTGCTAGGGCACTCGATCTCTTCACTCGGATGTCAGGGTTGGTGGTGAGCACGTACGAATCACACTTGTTCATGGCAGGTGTTCCAGAGGATGAGGAGCAGACGATCCGTGAGGTGTTGCCATATCAGGAAGGCACATTCCCCGTACGCAACTTGGGAGTTTCGATGCAGGGAAGCAAGATACGGGAGTCAGCCTTTGAGCCGCTCATCACGCAAATATCTAACTTGATCAGGGGCTGGTCCATGCATTTGCTCTCATATGCTGGCCGACTGGAACTCATTCGATCGGCGGTGTATGGGTTGATGAACTTCTGGACTTCGATGATGAATGTCCCCAGAGGAATTGTGGATCGAGTTGAACGGATGATTCAGAAATTCCTTTGGGGAACCACAAGGGGTGCAGTTTGTTGGGAGGAGGTCATCATACCTAAGGAATAGGGCGGCCTGGGTCTTAGGGGACTCGATCTGCTGAACGATATAGCTCTTTGTGGTGTGTTGTGGGACGTGCATCAGGAGAAGAGATCACTGTAGATTAAGTGGATTAATGCCATTTATCTTCAGTCCTCTTCGTGTTGGGATGTTGAGGTGAATTATAGTGCCTCAATTGTATAGAAGACTATCCTTCGTGCGAGGGATAGGGTTCGAGCACGGATCGGAGGAGACATTATCACCACATTCGCATCGTGTTCAGAGATGGGAAGGCTTCGTGTAGGGAAGTTGTATTGGCGAGCTACTAACTCTGTGCCAGTATAGCCCATCTATAAGAAGTTATGGAATCTGTGGGTTCCTCAGAAGTATTCGTTCAGGATGTGGATCATTGTGAGGAATCGTCTGCTTACCATAGACAGATGGAGACGTTATGAAGGCCCGGTGGAGTGCGTGCTGTGCGTGGGGGACCCGAATTGAGAGACCATCTCTTCTTCGAATGAATGATAACGAGGTATGTATGGAATCGGGTAAGGGACGAAGTGGAGTGGAGGAGACAGGTTACCACTTTGAAGGCCGACTTCAAGTGGCTTAGCAAGGAGCGGTGAGTGCACATGCGCGAAAGGAGAAGGTGGACGCTCGCTCTTTACAGAAGCGTCTTCCTCATTTGGAAGGCTCAGAACGAAGCGCTCTTTGAGGGCGCCTGACTTTCACCGGACAGCTTGATCAATTCCTTACTTATGCATGTAATTCAATTTGAGCATTTATTATCTAGATAGGTTTATTTCCATATTTTGTTTGCTCCATATGGAGTTGTAATTATATGATGGTACTCTAGCTTCAGCCTTTTGTTCTTTGAATATTAACATATTATTTAGAGGCAAAACCCAAGTGACAGCAGTAGATATTGAAATTCCCTGAGAGGCAAATTTTTGGTTCTCGTTGATCTGGACGTCCATTCAGCATGAAACTTTGCACGCCTCACCGAAATCACACAAGAAATTCATTTTTGAAGTCGTAATTTAGTTTTGAGATTCTGATTTTTTGATAAATTTTTTTATTTAAGTGCATTTAATATGCTGGGCGACATCGAACGTGCCCACATATCGACTGATGGAGGTCGGTTGAGATTGCATGCCCCATCAAAATCGTGCAAGGAATTCATTTTTTGAGTCAGATTTTTCACTTTTGAGATTCAATTTCATTTTTAGTAGTTTGCCCGTGCAGCCTGTTGCCTAGTATTACCGGGGGTTGCCTAGGATTGTCCACACCCGTTGCCTCGGATTGCCCATGTCGGGGGTTGCCTTGGAAGAACATTATCGGGTTGCCCATGGTTGCCCACGGTTGCCCAGGATTTCCTACGGTGGTTGCCTAGGATTGCCCATGTCGAGCCTCGTCGGGTTGCCCATGGCTGCCTACGGTTGCCTACAGTTGCCTGGGAAGAACCCTGTCGGGCTACCTATGGTTGCCTCAGATTGCGCATGCCGGGTGCCGGGGGTTGCCCAGGAAGAACCTCGTCGGGTTGCCCATGGTTGCTGATGGGTGTTTTCTCAACACACAATTTTAATCCCCAAGTATGAAGGATATCAATTGTAGTTTCGAAGGTGACCAAGTTAAATATCGAATCCACGGGACGGATAAATATTACTTTAGTTATTTTCTAGCAATTATGACTATGTTGAGAATTGTAATTGTTAGTTTGTAAACTAAGTAACAATTAAAATAGCAAATAAATAACAAGAACAAGAGAAGAGTTATTGTTATCAAATAAGATGTTAGGTAGTTCGTCAGGCCATCCAGTTTCATTCGTTAATTCATACTTTCATGTGTCGATGTCCGACTCTGCCTTGTGGAATATGGACGCATCGCTAGACCATGCAAATCTATTCTATAGACACAAATAGATAAGCTTTTAACACATGTGAGTATCCTCAGAGCAAGACGTATACTTTACCTCCCTTTCTAGGTACTATCATAATCAATTATTTCCCGTGCACTTAGTACTCTAACCCGATTTGATCTCCCTTTTTAGGTACTATAAAGTTATACTCTTAATCCTACTTGTTAACCCGAATTCAATTCAATTAACAAACATTCATATAAGACGGTTCTAATAAAACCTCGGAATCCCTTCACTTAGAATTATAACAATAAACCCTGCTCATCAGTGAACGCACTCAATCAATAACCATGTTATGCATTCAGACTCTACACAATGATTATTGATGCACAAAACATCTATGAGTATGGATTAAAAATGCACAATCTTATATAAAATAAACCACAAGTAGTGTTGTACGGAGTATACACACGAAATACAAATCAACTCATGAAACCTTCATAACCCTAGAACTACCGAAGTGGCTCTAGCCCATTGTAACAATGAATTTTTATATTTATAATGAAGTAAATACAGGAGAATTACAATGATAATCCAGACAGATTAAACTTGATAATTTAGGAACAATCTCTATCAATCCTCTGATTCTTCTCTCGAACCAATTTGGACTTTGACTTTGACTTGACTCTTATGTTGACCGCATTGACTATGTATGTTGAGTTGGATCTTCAGTTGAAGCTTGTCCAGACTCGAATTTGGGGCTTTATAACGTTTATCCAGAGGCGTCGAGCATTTGTTTGGATTAAATGTACTTGATCCTAAGAACACTCGATCTGGGGGGCTTAGCACCTTAATCCCAGGTCGTATGCTGTTCTTGGAACGAAGAACACCGAAGAACTCAATTTATGAAGAACGCTTGATTTGGGGGGCTCCGCACCTTAATCCCGAATCGTTTGCCGTTCTTGACTTGAAGATGCTTGAAGATCTCAAGGAAGCACTGCTCGTATTCTTGATCTCTTCAGAGCGTTTATGTCTTCAAGTCTTTTTTTTAGTGTCTGGAGTGAATGAAGGAGGGCTCCTTATATAGGTGAAGGATGAGCATGTCCCATAAATAACTTGCAATCTGATTGGTCCAAGATAGATTTGGCCTGGTACTGCGGGCTTGGGCCATTCCAAATATATCACGGCTTGATTGGTCATTGCTTAATTTGACATGATTCTGGAACCTTCCATGCTTTACTTAACTTAGGGGTCAAGTTTTACTTAATTTAAACCCTACTTAATTTGTTGGGTATTAAATTAATTATCAATTATTTATTAATCTATTTTAGGAATTAATTTATTAAATCCCAAAAATAAAATATAATAAATTAAAATTGATATTTAATCAATAAAATCCACGTGTCGCCATTTGATTGGACCGTGAATTTTAATTGCTTACACCCATGATTGATCTAGGAACAATCATGGTTAGATGGACCAATCTTACTTGAATCTCCAGCGGAATCTCTGTCACAGCTCCTCCTAGTCTCCTCTTGTGCTTTACGATCTTACGCTCTCTAAAACTCTCAAAAAGCTCTTGTTGTATATTGTGTCCTTGGTGATGTCTTCCTTGACTGCATGAGCCTCCTTTTATACTTGTAATCACGTCTCTAGGGCTTGGAATGGGCTTTTCAAGTGATCCCACACGTTTTGGCCTCGAAAATCCGGATAAGGTAAGTTTCCGCACGATGGTTCGACCTCAGCAAACAGGTCAAACCACTGGCCGCAGGTCGAACCACAGGTCGAACCCACTTGCTGGACAATTTCTGCACTTGGTTCGACTTCTTGTATAGGTCGAACCCCTCGAGTCTTAGTCAAACCACAAACGTCGTGGTCGAATCAACTTTCTCGCGAACTGGTTCGACCATGGTTCGACCTGATAGACAGGTCGAACCCCTCGAGTCATGGTCAAACCCCTCTCCTGCACTCTTTCAACGCTGGTTCGACCTGCTAAAGAGGTCGAACCCTCCTCCAACAGGTCGAACCCACCTCTCTCCATGGCGGTTCGCGTGGTCTCGACTTCGTCTCTTCGATTCTTGGCACTTCCACTCCGATTTTGCTATGAAAACCACTTAAATAGCTCCACTAACACCCGATTCATGGTAATTCACAATATATATAGGTTTTTCACCTATTTCCACCTCAAAACTCTCCAAAACTAACACAAAACATGATGCCAAACTTGTGAATTTACACACTCATCAAACCCCCAAACTTACATGTTGCTCGTCCCGAGGCAACCAAATCAAACCACAGGAGTCGTGTATAATTCACCAAGATCAAGTACAACACATATCACACATGCAACTTCATTAAATCAAACAAGTATTAATTGCTTCATCTATATTACTCATGCAAAACCAATCCAATCACACACCATTCGGAGTACTAAGTAATCTAGCTCACAAGATTAATATTTATTCTCTTTCACTCAAGTGCGTGAGGCACTATATAGGCTAATATAAACACTCATATCAATCCACATTCACGCGTAACCATAAGCTTGGCAAAGGTCTCAAAAATCAACTTATAATCAACTCTTCACTAGGATCACAAAGGACTTGTTTTTGGGTTGTAATGTTGGCTCTTTGGAAAAAGGTAGGAAAATTTAGGTAAAGTGACTTAAAACACTAGTAGAGAGTTACCTTGGAGGTTCTCGATTTCTTCTTCTTGCTGCAATATCTCCTCCAACTTCTCTTCTTCTTCTCATGGATTTTCCTTCTTTTCCGTGCATCAACATCATCTCTTTAGACAATTCTGGTACCTGTTTTAGGCACTACCCTTCTTCTCTTTATTAATCAACTACTCTTAAGCTTAAGGCTTCATGTTATAAGAAATCGGGGTACCAGTTTAAGGCACTACCCATAAATAAGATTTAACCATATTCTTTTCATCCAACCATATTCTATCTTCCTTTTTCTTCTTGCAACACTTATTCACCTCAACTCTCTCTACCAATGAATAGGTTAATCAAGGCTCAAGTAAATGTTTATAAGGTTATTTACTTCGGCTACCAAAGAAAAGGTTTTTAACGGCTCAACGGGGCATCCAAAGGTTAATAAAATCATTAGGAAGGACAAAATTTGGCTAAGTAGCTTAATCATAAAATAATGGCCTAAGATCATGTCCTAGCAATTTATCAATCATAAGTCTCACATAAGACTCCAAGCCAAGTTCTAGAATACGTTCATATGAATGATCCTCTCAAGAATAAAACAATCATGATCAAGCATGATTATCAAGGCTCAAATCCTCACATAGGTAAATAGAATCCTAAGTACTCCTCATATCACATAATTAAGATCAATTCCACAAGAACTCTACATACTTATCAAATTATACATGCTTTTCATCAATAGAAATTAACACATGAACATATGAATGCACAAAATCAATAGACCATAAACCGAATCAACCATACAAGTATCTATACAGCCCAACTCATGCATCATAGAAGGACAGAATTAAGAACACACTTTCCTGGCTTGGTTCGACCTTGATTCGACCTGTGGAAGTGGTCGAATCAACTTCATCGTGGTCGAATCAACATTCTGAACACCTTCTCCTTCGGTTCGGCTTGGGTTCGACCTGCTGACCAGGTCGAACCATATCGGCTTAAGTCGAACCACCCTTCTGTAAGTTTCATGTCACCAGTTCGACCTCGGTTCGACTTGCTGAACAGGTCGAACCAAGAACGTCGTGGTCGAACCGCACTTTTGGAATTCTGCTATCACTGGTTCGACCTTGGTTTGACCTGTTGATTTGGTCGAACCATCTTGCATGAGGTCGAACCACCTCTCTTGACAACTTTTTCACCACGGTTCAACTTCTTCAGCTGGGTTCGACCTCTTGGCACTGGTCGAACCTACCCCCTGGAAGCTCCAAAACACGTGTTCTTCATTCCCTACACACTTCAAACTAGGGGTGTGCGGATCGGGATTCGGTACGGATTTTAAAAAAATCCGTTCCAAATTTTCGGTACGGATTTTTTTAAAAAAAATCCGATATTGAATCCGTAAATAAAAAATCCAATATTGAATCCTTACCAAATTTCGGTTCGGTTCAGAATGGATTTTTGGGAAAATGGATTTTGACGGATCGGGGCGGATCAGATCGAATTTCTCATGATAAATTGATTTTTGCACACATAAATACTTAGAAAAATATCAATTAAACCAAAAAAACTAAATTTCCCAAATCCAAATAAGAATAAATACACAACCAAAATATTCATCAAACAAATTCAAAGTTTTAATATTTGAATAAAATTTGACTTTAAGAATAAATTCACATTAAGAATTTCACTTTCATGTGACATATAAGAAGAGATAATATTTGAATAAAAATTTATACTCGAATTGATGAAAAACGAGAGTGATGCATTGCATTATTTCATAAACAATTTATATTATAAATAAAGAATGATAAACTTTTAATGAAAAGTAAAAATATATTTAATAAAAATTGATAATTATTTAAAAATGTAAATAGTCTTACATAAGACGACCTCATGTGTTCCCTAAAAAAATAATAGTCTAAGATTAAAAAAACTTAATAATTTTAAATTTTTTCTTTAAACCTTTAACTTTAAATTTAATGTTTATTTCAATTAAAGTCCATCTAATAATATTTTAAACACAAATATGGATTATCATTTAAATTTTGCATTTTATCTTCATTAAATAAATATAAACTATGATAACTATTTATTAAGTGTACAATTGAATTTACACTTTAGAGATACCATTTACTTTTATTTATTATGTTCTTTTAAATAATAATTTGAACTTTGAACATATTATTTTATTTATTTTCTATTTTTTTAGAAATTCATTTTACTTTATGAAATATATATTTTTTAATATATAGTAACAAATAAATATTTAGAGAATTAGATATAATTTTAAATTATTGTTTATAATTATATTATAATTAATTATTATAATATAATGTAATCGTAATTAGTAAATTAAAATTAATTAATTCATGACTTATAAAGTATAAACTATAAATAATAAGATAAATATATTATATATAATTTTAATGCATAATTTCAATTCGGTTTTTCGGTACGGTTCGATTCGGTTATATCCAATGTTCGGTACGGGAAAATGGAAAAAATCCAAGTCCATACCAAATGAAAAATCGGTTCGGTTCGGTTCGGAAAAAGTCAAAAAGTCTACGGTTTTTTCGGTTAGGGATTAATTCGGTGCGGTTTCGGTTCGATTTCGGTTAAATCCAATATCCGTGCACACCCCTACTTCAAACTTCAAAACGAATCATTAAGTACCAACTAGAGCACAACTTCATCAAGAATTGGTTCTTTAAAAACTTATCAATCATGAGTAACTCCGCAATCACTCAAAATACGAAACAACAAAACACCACGGAACATTAGGCAAGTTACAAAAAATCAACACATACAAACCGGTTAAAGTTTTAAATATGCCGCAAAAAATTAACTCTCCTAACAAACGTCACAAAGAAAAGATTATACTATCGGTGCTTATCAAGGTAAGTACATCATACCCCCCCAAACTTAGTAGAAACTAAAAAGTCGAAACTAAGTTTGCCAAGAGATGTAATTGCCGATAAGTAAGCACCTCAAATATAAAAATTTCTTACTCACACGAAAGAAATAAAGCATTAAAACAGGAGGGAAAGCCCCTAACAGGTGCTCATGTTTAACGTCAGAGAGTCACGACGGAATACCACTTAGAAGACTACTTGATCAGAGGATGATCATATCGCATCCTCACCTTCCAATACTTTCTCCCCCTCTTATCATCCACACTTTCCACCTTACCATTCTTATGCACCATATGATCAATAGAATCTCCTTTCTCAAACTTTCTCTTCTCATTCCTGTCAATCTTCCACTCAATTTCGGAATAACTCCTATCTCCATCAAGATCAAAGTCAGGATAAGAACGAGAGTAAGGACTTTCAAATTTGTTGGTACCCGGTGGTAAGTTAGGAGGCTTCAAGTATGTATCATCTTCTCTTCCTTTGTCTACAGTCAGCACGGCACCTTTCTCGCTCACAAAAACATGATCATTAGAATTACCTTCATCCCATGACCGTGTAGACTCCTCCGGGTCAATCTTCCTCTTGAATTCCGAATCACCTGATTGATCTTTTTCATAGTCACCAAGATAAGCATACGTCAAGTGTTTTGGTAACGGTTTCAACTCCTCTTTCCTCATTTCCATTGGAGAGCTCTCGTTATCCAAAGGCAAGTACTTCCTAGACCCTTTCGCTTCTTCAGCCTTAGCTTTCTCCAATGCATACCTAGCATCACCCAAAGCAAGTAAGTTCTCAAGATATTCAATACATACCTCGTTGGAGAGTCTGTCAAGCTCCGTAGTGGGATAAGTAAGAGACTCCATCAAACATGTCTCAAGAGGATCCTTTGACAGGATCAGAGACATATCCTCCTTCACAATCTCCTCCACCACGTCAATATTATAACACTGCGACTCCATGGGCATCTTCATTGCTTTGTACAAGTTGAAAAGAACTTCTTCTTTGTCCATCCGCAATCTAAGCTCTCCTTTTTGAACATCAATCATAGCTCCAGCAGTAGCAAGAAAAGGTCTCCCCAAGATTAGAGGGATATTATCCTTGTCATCTTCCATCTCTAGCATAAGAAAGTCCACAGGAAAGACTAGCTTTTCCACTTTGACGAGAACGTCTTCAATTATACCTTTTGGAAACGTCATCGACCTGTCCGCCAATTGGAGAACCACTGTTGTAGGGTTCAACTCCCCCAAACCAAGCCTCCGAAAGATGGACAATGGCATTAAATTAATGCTTGCCCCTAGATCGCACAAAGCTCGTCGTGCCGGCCCCTTTCCGATCTCACATAGAATAGTGAAGCTCCCCGGATCCTTCATCTTTTGCGGAAGCTTTCTTTGAATGATTGAGCTGCTATTCTCAGATAAATTCACCATTTCAATTCCAGTTAAGCTCCGCTTCTTCAACAATATGTCTTTAAGAAATCGGGCATAGTATGACATCTCCATGATTGCCTCTGAGAAAGGAATGCTCAAGCTTATCTTGTTCATTATCTCTGAAAACTTCTTAAACTTCTCTTCCAATCCCTTCTTCACAAGCTTGTAAGGAAACGGCGGAGGTATCTTTGTTTTGGGAATCCCCCATTCATCACAATCAACCTTCTCAATCGCTTGACTCTCTCCCACTTTTTCTCAGCTATTATCTCTGTACTTTGCTCATTCTGAACCATTAGAGTAGCATCAACATCATCGAGAGTGTTCGGAGTAGCAACAGGCAACTTCTGGATGGGTTCGACCAGGGTTCGACCAGGGTTCGACCTGTGGAACAGGTCAAACCAGGCACGTAATGGTCGAACTGCTCTTCTAGACAACTGCTCTCTTTTTGAATTTGAGGTTCGACCTGGGTTCGACCTGTTGAGTAGGTCAAACCACGGCTACCTAGGTTGAACCGACCTACTGTACTCCTTTCGGCCTTCGGTTCGACCAAGGTTTGACCTGTTTGATAGGTTGAACCATGTCCATCGTGGTCGAACCGTTGCTACGACAAAACAGAGTGCTCCAAGTTGTGCGGTTTGACCTATTGGATAGGTCGAACCATCATTGATTTGGTCGAACCGATGTTCTGGAAAAATAGAGTGCTCCGAATTGTCAGGTTCGACCATGGTTTGACCTGTATGCCAGGTCGAACCATTTGCATTTTGGTCGAATCGATGCTGCAATGCCTCCTGATCATGTCCAGTGCGTTGGTTCGACTTCCCCTGTATGGTTCGACCTTCAATGTTGGTCGAACTATGGTCGAATCTTGCCCTAGACATGTCCAAATTTGATTCTGGCCTCATAAGTCCCTCGTACTGCATTCCCGACCTCAGTGTGATTGCGTTGCAGGACCTTGGATTCTCAATACTTTGAGACGGGAACTTCCCCTTCTCAAGAGTTTGAGTAAGCTTGTTAACACTTCCTGCCATCTACCCCATCAGCAATGTAAGTTCCTTCACCTGCTTAGATATAACCTCATGGTTTGCATCGATTATCTTTTCAAGTTTGGCCTCAAGGCGATTCACTCTTTCATCATTCTTGGCCATATACCTGTTCACAGTATCCTCAAAACCTGGTTTTCCTTCTTCCACCTTAGCACCCGGATCAACACCCATCGGAGGTTGAATCGCATTATTCGGATTGCTCCATGAGAACTCCGGCCTCCTAGGCTTTTGATAACCACCCGGGGGACCACGATTATTAAAGTTTCCTCGATAGTTCCCTTGGTAGTTCTGGTTTCCTTGATCTGGATACCTAGTCCCTTAAATACTTTGACCCATGGCATAGTGTGCCTCTTCCAACTCCTCTTGGATTGGTCCATCATTCTTTAACTCCTGCTGCATGATTGGTACACACTGTGATAATTCGCTGATTTGCTTCTGTTGGGATTCAAGTAACTTGTTGATATTGGACAAGCTAGAGACGATCTCATCTTCTCTACTTGTTTTCACCATTGCTTGTTTAACCTGAGCTACCTTCCCAAGGACATAAGTACCTCTAACTCTATCAGTTGGTCAATCCCTCGAATTCATAGAAATATCTTCAAACAACTTCTCGGCCTCTATGGATGACTTTGTAAGCAATGCTCCATTAGAAGAAGCATCCAATAACACTCGTAAATCATAGTCCAATCCATTGTAGAATATACTGATATATTGAGCTTTAGATAGCCCATGTTGAGGACACTTCCTAAGCATGTCCTTGAATCTATCCCATGCTTCATGAAATTTCTCACCTCCACCGAGAGCAAATTAGTTAATGTCTTGCTTCATCTTAAACACCTTTGAAGGTGGCAAGTACCTCTCCAAGAACCTTAACTGCAGTTGCTCCCAAGTGGTGCACTCAGCTGCGTTGATAGTGTCGTACTAATCTCTCGCCTTTTCAGTAAGCGAGAATTTGAACAAGAGGATCTTCCTAGCATCTTCATGTTCTCCTGCATCTTTTTGAGTACTTGCATAGCCCAAGAACTTGTTCAGATGCTGCTGCAGATCCTCGAAAGACCCTCCTGAAAAGGAGTTCCTTTCTATCATGCTAATAAGAGCGGGATGAAGATCGAAAGCTGCATTAGTTCCCCTCGCTCCTAGAAGCCCAAAATTTCTAGCCCCATTATTTCTGAAAACCTCCCGGATGGTTAGATTATCCGGATTCGCTGCCATGTTGACTGTCTCTACTCCTGAATTAACTTCAGTTGTAGCTTCAATCGTCTGCGAAATCTGCTCGTCAACTTCAACTCTAAAATTCAGAGCTTCAGTTGGATCAATAGTCTTTGCCTTTCTCTTCTTCTTTCTTGACGATGCTCCGATCTCAGGATTATAGGGTTCAAGTTCACCTTTCTTTGATCTCGTGTGCATACACCTAAAAAGAACTAGAATTAAAATAGCAAAACAAGTTAAATAGCCCTAATAAACTAGAAATAACAAAAAGATATTTTAAGTCGTCCCCGGCAACGGCGCCAAAAACTTGATGGGTGTTTTCTCAACATATAATTTTAATCCCCAAGTATGAAGGATATCAATTGTAGTTTCGAAGGTGACCAAGTTAAATATCGAATCCACGGGACGGATAAATATTACTTTAGTTATTTTCTAGCAATTATGACTATGTTGAGAATTGTAATTGTTGGTTTGTAAACTAAGTAACAATTAAACTAGCAAATAAATAACAAGAACAAGAGAAGAGTTGTTGTGATCAAATAAGATGTTAGGTAGTTCGTCAGGCCATCCAGTTTCATTCGTTAATTCATACTTTCATGTGTCGATGTCCGACTCTACCTAGTGGAATATGGACGCATCGCTAGACCATGCAAATCTATTCTATAGACAAAAATAGATAAGCGTTTGACACGTGTGAGTATCCTCAGAGCAAGACGTATACTTTACCTCCCTTTCTAGGTACTATCATAATAAATTATTTCCCATGCACTTAGTACTCTAACCCGATTTGATCTCCCTTTTTAGGTACTATAAAGTTATACTCTTAATCCTACATGTTAACCCGAATTCAATTCAATTAACAAACATTCATATAAGACGATTCTAATAAAACCTCGGAATCCCTTCACTTAGAATTATAACAATAAACCCTGCTCATTACTGAACGCACTCAATCAATAACCATGTTATGTATTCAGACTCTACACAACGATTAGTGATGCACAAAACAACTATGAGTATGGATTAAAAATGCACAATCTTATATAAAATAAACCACAAGTAGTGTTGTACGGAGTATACACACGAAATACAAATCAACTCATGAAACCTTCATAACCCTAGAACTACCGAAGTGGCTCTAGCCCATGATTGATCTAGGAACAATCATGGTTAGATGGACCAATCTTACTTGAATCTCCAGCGGAACCTCTGTCACAGCTCCTCCTAGTCTCCTCTTGTGCTTTACAATCTTACACTCTCTAAAACTCTCAAAAAGCTCTTTTTATATATTGTGTCCTTGGTGATGTCTTCCTTGACTGCATGAGCCTCCTTTTATACTTGTAATCACGTCTCTAGGGCTTGGAATGGGCTTTTCAAGTGATCCCACGTGTTTTGGCCTCGAAAATCCAGATAAGGTAAGTTTCCGCACGATGGTTCGACCTCAGCAAACAGGTCGAACCACTGGCCGCAGGTTGAATCACAGGTCAAACCTACTTACTAGATAATTTCTGCACTTGGTTCGACTTCTTGTATAGGTCAAAACACTATAGTCTTGGTTGAACCACAAACATCGTGGTCGAATCAACTTTCTCGCGAACTAGTTCGACCATGGTTCGACCTGATAGACAGGTCAAACCCCTCGAGTCATGGTTGAACCTCTCTCCTGCACTCTTTCAATGCTGGTTCGACCTGCTAGAGAGGTTGAACCCTCCTCCAACAGGTCAAACCCACCTCTGTCCTTGGTGGTTCGCGTGGTCTCGACTTCGTCTCTTCGATTCTTGGCACTTCCACTCTGATTTTACTATGAAAACCACTTAAATAGCTCCACTAACACTTGATTCATGCTAATTCACAATACATATAGGTTTTTCACCTATTTCCACCTCAAAACTCTCCAAAACTAACACAAAACATGATGCCAAACTTGTGAATTTACACACTCATCAGTTGCCTAGGAATGCCCATGCCCGTTGCCTAGGATACCCATGACGGGTGCCTGGGAGTGCCCACGCCATGGACCATGCCCCCGGTTGCCCACGGGGGTCTCCCACATATGCCTATGGCCATTGCCACGGGTTGCCCATGCACAGGCCATGCTTGCACGGCCCATGCCCACGGTTGCCCATGCCCATTGCCATGGGTTACCCATGCACACAGGCCATGCTTGCACGACCCATGCCTACTACTTGCCCATGGCCGTTGCCTTAGCTTGCCCATTCCATGGCCCATGCCTAACTCCCATTACCAACGGTTGCCCACGGGGATCGCCCACGTATGCCCACAGGGGTCGACCACGGGTTGCCCACACCCGTTGCCATGGGTTGCCCATACACAGGCCATGCTTGCATAGCCCATGCCCACGGCCATTGCTTGGGCTTGCCCGCTATAGCCCATGCCCAATTCCCGTTGCCCACGGTTGCCCACGGGGGTCGCCCATGGGTTGCCCATGCATAGGCCATGCTTGCACGGCCCATGCCCATGGCTTGCCCACAGCCGTTGCCTTGGCTTGCCCATACCATGGCCCATGCCCAGCTCCTATTGCCCATAGTTGCCCACGGGGTTCACCCACGTATGCCCACACCCATTGCCACGAGCTGCCCATGCATAGGCCATGCTTGCACGGCCCATGCCCACGGCTTGCCCATGGCCGTTGCCTTGGCTTACCCATCCCATGGCCCATGCCTAACTCCCGCTGCCCACGGTTGCCCATGAGGTTCGCCCACGGCTTGCCCATGGGTTGCCAATGCACAGGCCATGCTTGCACGGCCCATGCCCACGGCTTGCCCACGGCCATTGCCTTGGCTTGCCCATGCCATGACCCATACCCAACTCCCATTGCCCAGGATTGCCCACGGGGGTCGCCCATGTATGCCCATGCCCGTTGCCGTGGGTTGTCCATACACAGGCCATGCTTGCACGGCCCATGCCCACGGCTTGCCCATGCCATGGCCCATGCCCAACTTCCGTTGCCCACGGTTGCCCATGGTGGTCGCCCATGTATGCCCACGCCTGTTGCCACGGGTTGCCCATGCACAGGCCATACTTGCACGGCCCATGCCCATGGCTTGCCCACAGCCGTTGCCTTTGCTTGCGAATGCCATGGCCCATGCCCAACTCCCATTACCTAGGATTGCCCACGGGGGTCGCCCACGGCTTGTCCACGCCCAATGCCATG
Source organism: Pogostemon cablin (assembly GCA_023678885.1). NCBI lineage: Eukaryota > Viridiplantae > Streptophyta > Magnoliopsida > Lamiales > Lamiaceae > Pogostemon > Pogostemon cablin. The sequence goes on along the minus strand of CM042953.1, from coordinate 4,407,019 downwards.
GGTTGCCAATGCACAGGCCATGCTTGCACGGACTATGCCCATGGCTTGCCCATGGCCGTTGCCTTGGCTTGCCCATGCCATGGCCCATGCCCAACTCCCGTTGCCTATGATTGCCCACGGGGATCACCCACAGCTTGCCCACGCCTTTTGCCATGGGTTGTCCATGCATTGGACATGCTTGCACGGCCCATGCCCACGTCTTGCCAATGGCCATTGCCTTGGCTTGCCAATGCCATGGCCCATGCCCAACTCCCATTGCCCTTGGTTGCCCACGGGGATTGCCCATGTATGCTCACGCCCATTTTCACGGGTTGCCCATGCACAGGCCTTGCTTGCATGGTCCATGCCCACGGCTTGCCCATGGCCGTAGCCTTGGCTTTCCCATGCCCAACTTCCATTGCCCACGGTTTCCCACGGGGTCGCCCACGGCCTGCCCACGGGTTGCCCATGCACAGGCCATGCTTGCACGGCCCATGCCCACGGCCATTTCCTTGGCTTGCCCATGCCATGGCCCATGCCCAACTCCCGTTGCCATGGGTTGCCCAAGCCCGTTGCCACAGGTTGCCCATGCACAGGCCACGCTTGCACGGCCCATTCCCATGGCTTGCCCATGGCCGTTGCCTTGGCTTGCCCATGCCATGTCCCATGCCCAACTCCTGTTGCCCAGGATTGTCCACGGGGGTCGCCCACGGCTTGCCCATGCATAGGCCATGCTTGCACGGGGGCTTGCCCACAGCCGTTGCCTTGGCTTGCCCATGCCATGGCCCATGCCTTACTCCCGTTGCCCAGGATTGCCCACGGGGGTCGCCCACGACTTGCCCACGCCCGTTGCCACGGGTTGCCCATGCAAAGGTCATGCTTGCACGGCCCATGCCTACAACTTGCCCACGGCCATTTCCTTGGGTTGCCCTTGCCATGGCCCATGCCTAACTCCTGTTGCCCACGGATGCCCACGGGGGTTGCCCACGGCTTGCCCACGGGTTGCCCATGCACAGGCCATGCTTGCACGGCCCATGCCCAAGGCATGCCCACGGCCGTTGCCTTGGCTTGCCAATGCCATGGCCCATGCCCAACTTCCGTTGCCCACGGCGGTCGCCCACGTATGCCCACGCCCATTGCCACGGGTTACCCATGCCCGTTGCCACAGGTTGCCCATGCACAGGCCATGCTTGAACGACCCATGCCCACGGCTTGCCGACGGCCGTTGCCTTGGCTTGTCCATGCAATGGCCCATACCCAACTCCCGTTGCCCAGGATTGTCCACTGGGGAAGCCCACCGCTTGCCCATGCCCATTGCCACAGGTTGCCCATGCACATGCCATGCTTGCACGGCCCATGCCCATAGGTTGCCACGGCCATTGCCTTGGCTTGCCCATGCCGAACTCCCGTTGCCCAAGATTGTCTACGGGGGTTGCCCACGGCTTGCCCATACCCATTACCACAGGTTGCCCATGCAAAGGCCATGCTTGCATGGCCATTGCCTACTGCTTGCCCATAGCCGTTGCCTTGGCTTACCTATGCCAAGGCCCATGCCTAACTCCCATTGCCCACGGTTGCCCATGGGGGTCGCCCACGGCTTGCCCATGTACACGCCATGCTTGCACAGCCCACGGCCGTTGCCTTGGCTTGCCCATGCCATGACCCATGCCCAACTCCCGTTGCCTATGGTTGCCCACAACGGTCGCCCACGTATGCCCACAGCCATTGCCACGGGTTGCCCACGCCCGTTGCCACGGGTTGCCCATGCACAGGCCATGCTTGAATGACCCATGCCCATGGCTTGCCCACGACTGTTGCCTTGGCTTGCCCATGCCATGGCCCATGCCCAACTCCCGTTGCCCAGGATTACCGACGGGGGTCGTCCACGACTTGCCCACGGTCGTTACCACGGTTTGCCCATGCACAGGCCATGCTTGCACGGCCCATGCCCACGATTTGCCCACGGCTGATGCCTTGGATTGCCAATGCCATGGCCCATGCCCAACTCCCATTTCCCACGATTGCCCATGGGAGTCGCCCACGTATTCCCACGCCCATTACCATGGGTTGCCCATGTCAAGGCCCATGCCCAACACCCGTTGTCCATGGTTACCCATAGGGGTCGCCCACGGCTTGCCCATGGCCGTTGCCTTGGCTTGCCCATGCAATGTCCCATGCCCAACTCCTATTGCCCAGGATTGCCCACGGGGGTCACTCACGTATGCCCACGCCCGTTGCCATGGGTTGCCCATACACAGGCCATGCTTGCACGGCCAATGCCCACGGCCGTTGCCTAGGCTTGCCCATGCCATGGCCCATGCCCACTCCCGTTGCCCACGGTTGCCCACGGTTGCCCATGGTTGCCCATGGCGGTCGCCCACGTATGCCCACGCCCGTTACCACAGGTTGCCCACATATGACCAACTCCCATTGCCCACGGCTTGCCCACGGTGGTAGCCCATGTATGCCCAACTCCCGTTGCCCATGGCTTGCCCACGGCCGTTACCTAGGCTTGCCCATGCCATGGCCCATGCCCAACTCCCGTTGCCAACGGTTGCCCACGGCGGTCGCCCACGTATGCCCACGCCCATTGCCATGAGTTATCCATACATAGGCCATGGTTGCACGGCACATGCCCACGGCTAACCCACGGCCATTGCCTTGTCTTGCCCATGCCCAACTCCTGTTGCCCAGGATTACCCATCGGGGTCTCCCACGAGTTGCCCACGCCCATTGCCACAGGTTGCCCATGCACAGGCCATGCTTGCACGGCCCATGCCCATGGCTTGCCCACGGCCGTTGCCTTTGCTTGCCCATGCCAAACTCCCATTGCCTACGGTTGCCCACGGGGGTCGCCCATGTATGCTCACGCCCATTGCCACGGGTTGCCCATGCACAGGCCATGCTTGCACGGTCCATGCCCATGCCTGTTGCCACGGGTTGCCCATGCACAGGCCTTGCGTGCACGGCCCATGCTCACGGCAGTTGCCCTGGCTTGCCCATGCACAACTCCCGTTGCCCACGGTTACCCACGGGGGTCGCCCACGTATGCTCACCCCCATTGTCACGGGTTGCCCATGCACAGGCTATGCTGGCACTGCCCATGCCCCATGGCAGTTGCCTTGGCTTGCCCATGCCATAGCCCATGCCTAACTTCCGTTGCCTAAGGTTGCCCATGGGGGTCGCCCACGTATGCCCACGCCCGTTGCCACAGGTTGCCCATGCCCGCGGCTTGCCCACGGCCGTTGCCTTGGCTTGCCCATGCCATGGCCCATGCCCAACTCTCGTTGCCCACGGTTGCCCACGGGGGTTGCCCACGTATGCCCATGCCCGTTGCCATGGATTGCTCATGTCGAAGACTTACCCATGGCCATTGTCTTGGCTTGCCCATGCAATGGCCCATGCTGAACTCCCGTTGCCCACGATTGCCCACGGGGGTCGCCCATGCCCATTGCCACGGGTTGCCCATGCACAGGCCATGCTTGCACGGCCCATGCCTACAGTCGTTGCCTTGGCTTGCCCATGCCATGGCCCATGCCCGACTCTCGTTACCCACGGTTGCCCACGGGGGTCGCCTACGTATGCCCACGCCCGTTGCCACGGGTTACCCATGAACAGGCCACGCTTGCATGGCCCATGCCCACGGCTTGCACAGGGCCGTTGCCTAGGCTTTCCCATGCTAAGGCCCTTGGCCACGGCTTGCCCGTGCCAAGGCCACGCTTGCCTATGCCATGGCCCATGTCCACTCTAGCCTACTACCATTGGCTAGGATTGCCCACAGGGGTTGCCCACTCCCGTTGCCATGGATTGCCCACGGGGTTGCCCAAGGGCTGGTTGCCCACGCCCATTGCGTACGATTGCCCACGGGGGTTGCCCATGCACACGCCATGGCCCATGCCCATAGTTGCCCATAGTCATTGCCTAGGATTGCCCATGGCTGTTGCCTTGGCTTGCCCATGCCATGGTCTATGCCCAACTCCCGTTGCCCAGGATTGCCCACGGGGGTCGTCCACATACGCCAATGCCCGTTGCCACGGGTTGCCCATGCATAGGCCATGCTTGCACGTCCCATTCCCACGGCTGTTGCCTAGGCTTACCCATGTCATGGCCCATGCCCAACTCCCATTGCCCACGGTTGCCCACAGTGGTCGCCCACGTATGCCCACGCCCATTGCCACGGGTTGCCCATGCATAGACCATGCTTGCATGGCCCATGCCCACGGCTTGCCTATGGTCGTTGCCTTGGCTTGCCCATGCCATGGCCCATGCCTAACTCCCGTTGCCCAGGATTGCCCACGGGGGTCGCCTACGGCTTGCCCACGTCCGTTGCCACGGGTTGCCCATGCGCAGGCAATGTTTGCACGGCCTATGCCCACGACTTGCCCATGGCCATTGCCTTGGCTTGCCCATGCCATGGCCCATGCCCAACTCGCGTTGCCCATGATTGCCCACGGAGGTCGCCCACGTATGCCCACCCCCATTGCCCCGGGTTGCCCATGCACAGGCTATGCTTGCACAGCCCATGCCCATGGCTTGCCCAAGGCTGCTGCCTTGGCTTGCCCATGCTATGGCCCATGCCCTACTCCCGTTGCCCACGGTTGCCCACGGGGGTCTCCCACGGCTTACCCACAGCTTGCCCATGCACAGGCCATGTTTGCACGGCCCATGCCCATGGCTTGCCAACGGCCGTTGCCTTAGTTTGCCCATGCCATGGCCCATGCCACACTCCCGTTACCCCGGATTGCCCATGGGGGTCGTCCACGTAAGCCCATGCCCGTTGCAATGTGTTGCCCATACACAGGCCATGCTTGCACAGCCCATGCCAATGGCTTGCCCACGGCCGTTGCCTTGGCTTGCCCATGCCATGGCCCATGCCCAACTCTCGTTGCCCACGGTTGCCCATGGCAGTCGGCCACGTATACCCACGCCCGTTGCCACGAGTTGCCCACGCCCGTTGCCACGGGTTGCCCATGCACAGGCCATGCTTGCACGGCCCATGCCCATGGTAGTTGCATTGGCTTGCCCATGCCATGGCCCATGCCCAACTTCCGTTGCCCACTGGGGTCGCCCACATATGCCCACGCCCGTTGCCACGGGTTGTCCATGCCCACGGCAGTTACCTTGGCTTGCCCATGCAATGGCCCATGCTTAACTCCCGTTGCCCATGGTTGCCCATGGGGGTCGCCCATGTATACCCACGCCCGTTGCCATGGGTTGCCCGTGCCGATGGCTTGCCGACGACCGTGATGAATGTGGGTATTCATGAGCAACATCTTCCGTTGTTAAGTGATCATGATGTTCACAAACGAGATTTGCAACCTCCCTTTTGGAGTGGAAAGGGTTCCAATAGTGGAAGGCGTAGAAAAGCTTAAGTGGATGGGGCTTCTTCCAAGGTTAGTGAACCTCTTGATTATTCGAAGTTTGTTAACAATAATCATGTTGAGAAGGAACGGTTGCTAAAATTCATTCCACCAGCTAATGATGGTTCAATTTATCTTGATTCTAAATATGATTCGAGTGTGTGGAATTATTCATTAGTTGGGTTTTTCTCTAGGAGGTTCCCTGGAATGAAGGCGTTGCATGTTATTTGTCGTACTTGGGGAGTTCAGTATATGGTTCATATGCATAGCTCAGGATATATTATCTCCAGGTTCTTTGGTGAAGAAGATATGTTGAAGGTGTTTCATTTGGGCCCTTACTCTATTTGGGATCATTTTCTTCGCCTGGATAAGCTTCCGAGAGCTTTTCAATTTGGAGAGAAAAAATTTTCCAGCATTCCTCTTTGGGTCAGGTTTCCTTTACTTCCTTTGGAATTTTGGACACGACATCATATCAATTCTATTGCTTCTGCAATTTGTCGCCCTATATATGTTGATGCTCATTCTGGTGATACGGATAGGGTTTCCTTTGGGAGAGTTCGTGTTGATGTGGACATGTCGAAGGATCTTCCTAAGGAGGTCACTATTAGATTTCCAGAAGGTGTTTTCAAGCAACAGGTTGTTTACGAACAACTCCCTTTTTATTGTCATGTTTGTAATGAATATGGTCACCAAGATGGAGTTGGCAAAGCTTCTAGTAAGGAAGCGGTGATTCAGCCTGGTAGGAGAGGCAATGATAAAGGGGTTGAGAAAGTTGGTAAGGATAGTGTTGGTGGTGATCCGAAGGGTGTGGTTGCAGGGAGTGGGAACACTATGGGTGTTAAACCTTCGGATGGATTTGTTATGGCTAAGCCTAAAGGAAAACCAAAAACCAAACCTAAATCGAAAGGTGAGGGTGTTGGTAAGGCCGTGGATGGTAGTTCTGGGCTACCCATCTCATCTCAGTTTAATGCTCTTTTGGAGGGTAGTGAGCCTCTTGAGAAGTTGGGTTCTCCTCAGATATTGTCTTCCTCTCAAGATGATTGTCATAAGGATGTTGAGGTGTCGAAGAAGGTTAGCAAAAAGGGCAAATCACCTGCTAAATCGGATGGTTCTTTGGATTCGGAGGAGGAAGACGTGGTTAGGCTTGCACGTGGTAGATGTGGGAGGTCTAGGTCGGCTACTCGACGCAATACTGGAGTAGTTATTTGTGAACCTAGTGAGGGTGGCAGGCCTCCTAATCCTCATTTATCATGAAGTTCGTAAGTTGGAATGTGCAAGGCTTGGTAGGAGCTCCGGCTCAGCAAGCAGTTTGCAGGTTAGTTCGGAGTCATGACTTATCTTTGAGGGGTCTTATTAATACTAAGTTGGGTCTTAATAATGTTATTGATACTATGAATATTATTGTTTGAGGTTGGTGTTTTGTGAATAACATTGAGGTTGCTTCTAGCGGTCGTATTGTTGTGGCTTGGAATCATTCTCTTGTTCAGTTTGTCCTTATTGTCATACATGATCAATGTATTTCTGGTTCATTGATATGCCTGACTATGCATAGGGAGTTTATGGTGTCTGTTGTTTATGTTCGTAATACTGTGGCTCAGAGGAAGTAGCTTTGGAGTTCCCTCTCGGATTTTGGTGCCTCGGTTGAGTCTCCATGGTTGTTGATGGAAGATTTCAATTCTATTAGGCGATCAGATGAGAGATCGGTGTCTTCTCAAACTACTTCTATTTGGTTCAGAGTTGATTTTGAGGATTGTTGTGTTAGTTTGGGTTTGGATGATGCCATTTCGCGTGGTTGTTTCTTTACCTGGACGAATGGTGCAAGGTGGAGTCACATTGACAGAGTGCTTATTAATGATCTTTGGGCGGGTGATAGAAGTATGGTGAAGGCGGATTTATTACCTATGGGTGCTACTTCTGATCATTGTGTAGTTATTATCTCCATTTCTCATTGTGAACCTCATAAGAGGAAGCTGTTTAGGTACTTAACTATGTGGAGTATTTGTGATGGTTTTCTTGATGGTGTTCAGCAATGTTGGGATCACATTATTTGTGGCACTAAGCAATTTATTGTTTGCAGAAAGTTGAAGCTACTTAAACCTCATCTTAGGGGTCTAAGTAAAAGAAACTTTCATCATATAGCGGAGAGAGCAGAGAAGGCTAGAGCTGATCTTGAACAACTTCAGTTTCTGAGTCATGACGATCCTGTAACATGGATATTTGGGCTAAAGTGTTGGATGCGCGAAAAGTGGCTTCATTTTTATCTCATGCAGAGCATTTGTTCTTTACGCAGTTAGCTCTTAATGAATATTTGCTTTGCCAGGATAAGCCATCTAGGTTTTTTCACAGGTTAGTTAAAGTGAATGGTGGCCGCAATATTATTCCATCTGTTAGAACTGCCTCGAGGCATACTTCTTCCAGGGAGGATATGGTTGAGGAGTTTGTTTCTTTATATAAGGAACTTCTTGGGACTTCTCGGGATTGCCAGCTTATTGATGACTCCGTGTTTGAATGGGGTGAGCAGTTGTCGGAGGATCAGAGGGTCGAGCTTGTTGCCCCAGTTTCGGAGGATGAAATCAAACAAGTCATCTGGAGTATGAGTACGCATAAGGCTCCAGGTCCTGATGGATTTTCTGTGATCTTCTTTAAGGATGCTTGGGATGTTGTTGGGCATGAGGTTGTGTCTGTGGTTCAGGAATTTTTTCATTCTGGAAGGCTTCTTCGGCAGTTGAATGCCACGTTCATTACTCTTATTCAAAAAGGAGTACATGACCCGAGTGTGAAAGATTTCAGACCTATCTCGTGTTGCAATGTTTTACATAAGTTTATCTCTAAAATTATTGGTGCCAGAATCTCTAAGGTTATGGATTTCTTGACCTCAGAGAATCATTTTGACTTCATTAAAGGGAGATAAATGAGGGACTGCATTATGTTAGCGTAAGAGGTATTGAGGAATTATGGTTGGAGTAGGGGTTATATTGCTCCCCGTATGACTCTCAAGGTTGACATTAAGAAGGCTTATGATAATGTCAATTGGGACTTCTTACGAGGTGTTCTAATGGGTCTTCGTTTTCCCCATTGATGATTGGGTGGATCATGGAGTGTGTGACCACTACTTCTTTTTCTATTCTTGTCAATGGTGTGCCAGAAGGTTACTTTAAAGGGAAGCGTGGTCTTCGCCAGGGCGATCCTCTTTCTTCCCTCCTATTTATAATGTGCATTGATTATTTGACTAGATCCTTTAAGAAGCTTTCCAATGCTAATAATTTCAAGTTTCATTCCAGATTGTGTGTGAGAATTAGTTTGTCTCACTTAGTGTTTGCGGATGACTTGATTTTATTTACTTATGGTGATGTTCAAACTGCTCAACTAATTTCTCAAGCTTTGCATACCTTCTCTTCAGTTTCAGGATTAGAAGTTAGCAATGAGAAATCTAGTTGTTTATGGCTGGCATTTCTGAAGATGTGGAGCAGGGTATTCGAGCCATTCAGCCTTTTCAAGATGGTTCGTTGCCTGTTCGTTATTTGGGCATCCCTTTGCATAGTAAGAAGTTAAAGGGTGATTTTGAGCCTTTGTTTGAGAAGATTTCTAGTCTCATTCGTGGTTGGTCTTCTCGCCATTTCTCATATACTGGTAGATTGGAATTGGTTCGTTCTGTTATCTATGGGATCTTGAATTTTTGGGCCTCGATGGTCAAGATTCCCGTAGGTTTTATTCAGCGTGTTGAGCAGATGATCCACTTATTTTTATGGGGCAAAAAGCGTGGCTCTGTTAAATGGTCTGAAGTACTCCTCTCTAAGGAGAAGGAGGATTGGGACTTAGTAACATTGAGCTTATGAATGATGTAGCATTATGTGGTGTTATATGGGACATTCATTTGGAGAAGAATTCATTGTGGCTTCGATGGATTCATGAAGTTTATATTCATGGGGTGTCGGTTTGGGATGCTATCCCAACCAACGCTGCGTCTATTGTGTGGAAGGATTTGCTTAAGGCACGTGATCGTATACGAGCACGGTTGCCAGGGGATCCTGTTGATGCTTTCATGGAGTTCTGAATTGGGCAGCCTTGTTACTCGGAAGATTTATAATATGGTTGCCCCATCAGCCCCAAGGAGATTCTTCTTTGCTAAGATTTGGTCTTCGTGTGTCCTTAGGAAGCATGTGTTTCGTATGTGGATAGTGGCTAAGAAACACTTAGCTACCTTGGATCGTTGGCATGCCGAGGGAGATTGCACGGAGTGCTATTTTTGTGTGGGTTTTCATGAATCAAGGGATCATTTGTTCTTTCAGTGTTCTTTTTCAAGTACTGTTTGGAACCAAGTGCGCTCTTTCATTGGGTGGAAACGGCGTATTTCTACCATCTTTGCAGGTGGCAAGTGGATTTCTAAAGATCGTGGTACTCAGAAAGCAGATCATAAATGGAGAGAGCTTGCTCTTTTTGCTACGGTTTACTTTATTTGGAAAGCGAGGAATGATGCCATATATGATAATTCTAGACCGACTGTTAGTTGTGTTCTAAATAACATTTTAATGCATGTAGCTAGATTTCAGTTTCTCCTAGCTAGATGATTGTGTTTGGACCCTTTCGATATTTGTATCGTTGGGGCCTGGTTTTCGAACTTAGTCGTTGAGGTTTACTTTTATACATTGTATCTGGCTTCGGCTTTTTTCTGAATATTAACATCTATATTCAGAGTCATAGTTACTCCCGACGTTTACCCGCACTTGGCTGGATTGCTTTACTTTGACATTCAGAGCACTGGGCAGAAATCACATTGCGTGAGCATCCGCAGGGACCATCGCAATGCTTTGTTTTAATTAAATAGTCGGATTCACCTTGTCAGTATAAGTTATGAGTCGACTGTTCGACACTTGGGGAAGGCCCCCGAGGGAGCCTTTCCCAGTCCGTCCCCCGGCTGGCACGTGATGACCCGCTCTTGCCAAGCGAGTAGCACGTGATGCCCACATCGGGTGCCTGGGCACGCCGGGGGATGCCCATGTTGGGCATCGAGGCATGCCGGGGGTCGCCCAGGTTGGGTGTCAGGGCACGCCGAGGGACGCCCACATCGGGTGCAGGGGCACGCTGGGGGACTCCCACGTCGGGCGCCTAGGCACGCCGGGGGATGCCCACGTCAGGTTCCGGGGCATGCTGGGGGATGCCCACGTCGGGTGCTGGTGCACACCGGGGGACGCCCACGTTAGGTGCCGGGGCACGCCGGGGGACACCCACGCCGGGTGCCAGGGTAGGCCGGGGATGCCCACGCCGAGTGTCGGGGCAGGCCAGGGGAAGCCCACGTCGGGTGTCGTGGCATGGCGGGAATTCCCAACCGAAAGCCGAGGCACGATGGGAATTCCCCATCAGAAGTGTCGCCGAAAACTCATCAGCGATCGCTGGAAAAGTGCCCGGTCGAAGACCCAAATGGGGAACGATCGCTACCTACCCGTGGCCTTGGTGCTTGGAAACCGATGCCCATGCGTCTACCCTTGCCAACCCCTTGATAGCACACACCCCCTATATATGTTTTAGAAGGCGAAACCCAAGTGACGAGAGAGTCATTGCGCGTGCAAAAATTTTCGGAACCCTAGTTCCAAACTTTCGCTCTCTAACTTCTCATGAAAGATACCTCGTGGATGCCAGTGCCTCTCGCCCACAGCCTCGGCGATCATCGACAATCAGTGTTCAGCATCGCCCGGCCATCCCTCTTCATTGTCGGCGCTTCTTGCCGATGACGGCCGATTGATCTCACCGCTCCCCACAGTGGTAATAGAGATTCTTACCTTGTTCATGCTATCCACCTAGGTTTATTCTCTCATGGGGAAGAAATCGAGGAGTAGGATGCCATCTAAGGCATTGCCGGATATGCGTGTGAGCGAAGAATCATTCAAATCGGTGAAGGACCGAGCAAAGGACATCGAACGGAAGAATACTTTGAAGGAGGTAGTATTGGTGGATAATCCACAATTAGATGACGGTGCCACCTTGACGCGATCTATTGTGGCCGATCAGACGGAGATGGAGGCAGAGATTACCATCGGGTCTATGGCCCTTGTCGTGGCGAACACGCTGGAGGCTCGTGGTTCCAGTAGCCCCACGCAAGGGCTTGTGGACACGGCCATGGATGACACAACCCCGGTGGTGCCCATCGTCCGCAACCCGAGCCCTAAGATGAAAACCTCGGCAGAGTATCAGCGTATTACCACCCCAGACACCCAGCGTTGACTGGACGTTGCGATCCCTGGCCTCTCCCTCTCGGCAGGTAGGCGGGGAGCCTCAACAGTCTGGCGCCACGTCTAGGCAGGGGCAGGAGATTGCGGATGTTTCTCGGCAGGGCATCGAGAATATCGGGAGCATCGAGAATTCTCGACAGGTGCAGGGTAATCCTCGCCAGCGCAGCTCGGCGCTAGCATCCGGCTCCCCATCTCGGCAGTGCGCCAAGCATGGGCGCCAGTGCTGGGCAAGGCTCAGGCAACATGCGACAGCGCGAGGGCGCGGCGTCAGGCTCTCAGCAGCAAGGTGGACAACACGCTCAGTGCACGTGGCAGGAGGAATCAGGCAGGAGTTCCGCTCCTAAGGAACCGGTTTACACCAAGTTTGTCAATAAGAATAATATCAACCCGGATAGGAACCTTGAATACATCGCACCCTGCGATAGAGTGGTCTATCTGGATCTGAAGGATGACTTCGATGCTTGGAAATACATGTTGGTGGGGTATTTCTCGGGACGGTTCCCGGGCATGCAAGCCCTCCATGCCATCTACCGGGCATGGGACGTTAAGTACGTCATAGTCATGCATTAATTGGGATAGATTATCTTCCATCTCTGCTCAGAGGAGGACGTGCGGAAGGTGTTAGACAGTGCTCCCCACTCCATATGGGAACGTTACCTTATGCTTGAAAGGCTCCCACGAGCTTTTCAGTTTGATGATCGGGAAATCTCCCATGTCCCGGTCTGGATCCGCTTGCTGTCGTTCCCATTGGAGTTGTGGTCGAAGAACCACATTAGCAAGGTAGCCTCGTTAGTTGGTAGACCTATTATGGTAGATGATACTTCCGTTAAGGCGGATAAAATATCATTTGTGCGTGTGCGAGTTGATATTGATGTCTCGCAGGAGCTCCCGAAGGAGGTTACGTTCAACTACCGAGGGGTGAACTTTTCTCAAACTTTGTTGTACGAACGTCTTTCGACGTATTGTACTAAGTGTAGGAAGTTCGGTCACCTAGTTAGTGATTGTGACGTGATTGATGGGAGAGATAAGGCGGAGAAGGGGAAGGAGCAGCCACCGGAGACCGCACGGGTGGAAGAAGGGGTGGATGAGAAAGGGTTCCAACAGGTGGGAGCTAGAAACACGAAGCCGAGAAAGAAGAGAAACAGAAATGGGAAAAAAAGGTCGTCGGCCCTCAACTTACACACGAGCAGAGAAAGAAGGTCATGTCTGGGAAATACCAAATCCTAGACGACTTGGATCCTGATGATTGGAGGATCAATAGGCGAGAAGGTAAATAGCCTGCCCAAGAGAACACAAGAAAAACTTGGGCGTCAGAAATGGAGAAAGATGACGAGGAGGCTGTGGGACATTCAGGGAGGTCTCCGCCACCCAGCCTCACGCTTAGGGCTGATGGGGGCAGGCACGGTACTGGAATTATTATCCAGGAACCGCAGGGCAGAGGTAATGGTCCTGGATGAGGCGGGGGCTCCTCTCCCAATGTTCGTCAATAAGGTTTCTAGCATGGAACGTACGAGGGCTTGCAGCCCCTCGTGCGCAGCGAGAGCCCCGCAGGTTAGTTCGCAAGAATAAAGTGTGTTTAGTAGGTTTTCTTGAAACTAGATTATCTGTTGATAATGTGGTGGATATTGTGGGTAGAATTGTTCCTAGTTGGAGTATTGTGAATAACTTTGATATCGTTGATGGGGGCCGTATTGTGATTGTGTGGGATTCCACTCTGATTATTGTTAGTAATGTTATGCTCCATGAGCAATGTATCTCTGGTTTGGTATGCTGTTTGATTTCTTAGCAGGAGTTCCTCATCAGTGTTGTGTACGCCCGTAATGGTGTTGTTGATAGGCGTAGGCTATGGAGTCATCTCTCTTTAGTTGTCCCTGCAGTTAACTCTCCCTGGATGCTCCTTGGAGACTTTAATTGCATCAGGAAACCAGAAGAGCGATCAGAAATTATTCCATCTCATCAGAACTGGTGTAGGGTGGACTTTGAGGAGTTGTGTTTTGAACTGGGGTTGGATGATGCTAAGTCTAAGGGTTGTTTCTTCACTTGGACGAATGGCAGAATATGGAGTCGTATTGATAGAGTACTGGTGAACTCGAACTGGAATCTCAGTTCGGGAGTAGTGGAGTCAAAGTTTCTACCCATGGTGGCCACTTCGGACCACTGCCCTACCCTAGTTTCTGTGTTTCACACCGAGTATTCGAAGGGGAGACCGTTCAGATATGTGAACATGTGGAAGACCAGCAGTGGATTTTTGGACACTGTGCGAGAGGAATGGGTCTCGCAAGTGTGGGGAATGGCTCAGTTCAGTGTGTGTCGTCGGTTGAAGCTTCTCAAGCCAAAGTAATGTCTGCTTGGTAAGAGGGACTTTGGCCACATAGCTAAGAGAGCTGAGCGAGTAAGAGCGGAGCTCGACAGTCTACAGTTGGAGAGCCATGCTGACCCTGGTAACATTGAGAATGGGATAGAGTTCAGGAAGCAGCCTAGAAGGTCGACTTCTTGTGTCACCCCGAACATCTTTTCTTTTCTCAGATGGTCAGGGCCGATTATTTGATCAGTCAGGATAAACCCACAAAGTTCTTCTACAAGAAGATCAAGTCCAATAGCGTAAGGAATATCATCCCCTCCATACGTACCAAATCTGGGCACACTTCCTCCCGAGATGAAGTCGTTGGAGAGTTTCTTACGTTCTTTAGTGACTTGTTGGGCACTGCGGGGGAGTGTGAGGAGATAGATGACAGTGTGTTTTTGTGGGGAGCTATGTTGAGTGATCAGCAAGCGCAGGAGCTACTGTTACCTATCACGGCCGAGGAGGTGAAGGGAGTAGTGTGGAGTATGAACGGTGATATGGCTCTCGGTCTGGATGGATATACGGCTGCCTTCTTTCGAGATGCGTGGGACGTGGTAGGATCAGATGTCGTGGTTGCTGTCCAAGAATTCTTTCACTCCGGGCAGCTACTGCGACAGATGAGTGCCACATTTATTACACTCATTCTGAAGGGAAAGCATGATCCTACTTTTAGGGACTTCCGCCCTATCTCGTGTCGCAATATGTTGTACAAAATCATATCTAGAATCATTGTGGCACGAATGACGGACCTTATGGAGGATCTGGTTGCGGAGAATCATTTCAATTTTGTTAAGAACCGAAGAATGAGGGATTGTGTGATGCTTGCTCAGGAGATAGTGAAGAATTATGGATGGGCTAAGCATCATCAGCACAGAAGGATGGCATCAAAGTGGATATTAAGAAGGCGTATGACTCGGTGGATTGGGGTTTTCTGTGTGGAGTTCTTACAGGTTTGAAGTTTCCCCAGTGTATGATAGGATGGATCATGGAATGTGTTACCACCACCTCATTCTGTATCCTCATCAACGGCACACTTGAGGGGTATTTCGATGGTAAGAGGGGCTTATGTCAGGGTGATCTGTTGTCGTCTCTACTGTTTGTCCTTTGCATGGATTATTTCTCCCGTCTCTTTAGGAGAATGACCGTGATGGGCAACTATAAGTTCCACTCTCGACACTGTGCGAAAGTAGGCATTACCCATCTAGCATTCGCGGATGATTTGATCATATTAGCTTATGGTAATTGCTCCTCTGTAGAAGTTTTTGCTAGGGCACTTGATCTCTTCGCAAGGATGTCAGGGTTGGAGGTGAGCGCAGACAAGTCTCACCTGTTTATTGCAGGTGTGCCAAAAGATGAGGAGCAGGCGATCCGCGAGGTGTTGCCTTTTCAGGAGGGCACCTTCCCCGTATGCTACTTCAGAGTTTCGCTGCAGGGAAGTAAGCTTTGGGAGTCAGCCTTCGAGCCACTCATCACGCAGGTTACTAATTTGATCAGGGGTTGGTCCACACACTTGCTCTCGTATGCTGGCCGATTGGAGCTTATTCAGTCGGTGGTGTACGTGTTGATGAATTTTTGGACATCGATGGTGAAGATCCCTAAAGGAGTTGTGGATAGAATAGAACAGATGATTCAGAAATTCCTTTGGGGAACCACAAGGGGTGCAGTTCATTGGGAGGAGGTCATTCTCCATAAGGAACAGGGCAGCATGGGACTTAGGGGACTTGACCTGCTGAACGATGTAGCTCTTTGTGGAGTGCTGTGGGATGTGCATCGGGAGAAGAGATCACTGTGAGTTAAATGGATTAATGCCATTTACCTTCAGTCCTCTTCGTGTTGGGATGTTGAGGTGAAATATAGCGCCTCAATTATATGCAAGGATATACTTCGGGCGAGAGATAGGGTGCGAGCATGGATCGGAGGAGATATTATTTCCATATTCGCGTCATGCTCGTAGATGGGAAGGCTTCGTGTAGGGAAGCTGTATTGGCACGCTGCTAACTCTATGCCGGTACAACCTATCTACAAGAAGTTATGGAGTCCATGGGTTCCTCAGAAGCATTTTTTCAGGATGTGGATCGCGGTGAGGAACCGTCTGGTTACTATGGACAGATGGAGACACTATCAAGGCCCGGTGGAGTGCATGCTATGCGTGGGGGCCCCCGAATCGAGAGACCATCTCTTCTTTGGGTGTCCGTTCACGAGGCATGTATGAAACCGGGTTAGGCATGAAGTGGAGTGGAGGTAGGTCACCACGTTGAAGGCCGACTTCAAGTGGCTGAGCAAGGACCGACGTGTGTACGTACGTGAGAGGAGGAGGTGGACGCTTGCATTCTATGGAAGCGTTTTCCTCATTTGGAAGGCACGAAATGAAGCACTCTTCGAGGGTGCCCGACCTTCTCCGGATAGCTTAATCAATTCCATACTTATGCATGTAATTAGATTTGAGTATCTGTTATCTAGATAGGTTTATTATCGCTTTTGGTTGCTCCGAATTGGAGTTGTAATTATACATATGTGACTCTAGCTTCGGCCTATCATTTTTGAATAATTAACATATCGTTCATAGGTGAAACCCAAGTGAGAGAGGGAGTCATTGCGCGTGCAAAATTTTTGGAACTAGGGTTCCAAAATTCGCTCCCTAACTTCTCATGCAAGAAATCACACGGCTGTCGGCACCTCTCGTCTGCAGCCTCGGAGATCACTATTCGATGTCACCCGGTCATCCCTCTTCATTGTCGGTGCCTCTCGCCGATGACAGCCACTTTGATCACACCGCTCCCCATGGGGTGGTAGAGATTCAAACCTTGTTCATGCTACCCGCCTATGTTTTTTCTCATGGGGAAGAAATCGAGGAGTAGGATGCCTTCCAAGGCGTTGCCGGATATGCGTGTGAGTGATGAATCATTCAAATCGGTGAAGGACCGAGCGAAGGACATTGAATGGAAGAAAACTTTGAAGGAAGCAGTATTGGTGGATTATCCACACTTGGATGATGGCGCCGCATTGGCGCGATCAATAGTGGCTGACCGGATGGAGATGGATATGGAAATCAATGTCGGTTCCATGGCCCTTGTCGTGGCGGGCATGCCAGAGGCTGCCGCAACTGGAAGCCCCATGCAGGGGTTGGTGGACTCGGCCATGAATGACACGACCCCAGTGGTACCTATCGTCCGCAACTTAAGCCCAAGGAGAAAACCCTCGGTGGAAGGTAGGCGCAGTACCACCCCCCTGGCGTCACCCTCTTGGCAGGCAGGCGGGGATCCTCAGTAGTTTGGTGCCGCGTCTCGGCAGGGGCAAGGGACCATTGATGCTTCTTGGAAGGGATCCGAGAATCTCAGGAGCACTGAGATTTCTCGGCAGGACAGAGCTGATCCTCGGCGGGCACAGGGCAACCCTCGGCAGCACAGCTTGGCACGCGCGTCCGGCTCCCCGACTTGGCAGTTTGCACCGAGCGTGGGCGAAGGCGCGGGGCAGGCCCCAGGCGACACGCGTATTCGTGTGGGCACGGCGTCAGGTTCTTGGCAGGATGATTCGGGCAAGGGTTCCGCTCCCTAGGAACCAGTTGACTATGCAAAGTTTGTCAACAACAATAATAATATTGATCCTAATAGAAAACTCGAATACATCGCACCCTGCGATGGAGTAGCCTATCTAGATCCGAAGGATAACTCCGATGCTTGGAAATACATATTGGTGGGGTATTTCTCGGGATGTTTCCTGGGCATGCAAGCTCTCCATGCCATCTGCCGGGCCTGGGGAGTTAAGTACACCATAGTCATGCACCAATCAGGATGGATTATCTTCTGTCTCTGCTCGGAGGAAGATGTGCAGAAAGTGTTGGACAATGCTCCCCACTCCATATGGGAATGATACCTTATGCTTGAAAGGCTCCCGTGAGCTTTCAGTTTGATGACCGGGAAATCTCCCATGTCCCGATCTGGATCCGCCTTCCGTTATTCCCATTAGAGTTGTGGTCGAAGAACCATATTAGCAAGGTGGCCTCATTGGTTGGTAGACCGATTATGGTGGATGATACTTCCGTTAAGGCAGACAAAGTATCGTTCGTGCGTGTGCGGGTTGATATTGATGTCTCACAGGTGCTCCCAAAGGAGGTTACTTTCAACTACCGGGGGGCGAACTACTCTCTAACTGTGCTGTACAAATGTCTCCCGGCATATTGTACTAAGTGCAGGAAGTTCGGCCACTTGGTTAATGATTGTGACGAGCTTGACGGGGGAGATAAGGGGAGAAGGAGAAGGAGCAACCGTAGGAGTCCACACGGGTGGAAGAAGGGGTGGATGAGAAAGGGTTCCAGCAGGTGGGAACTAGGAACACTAGACCGAGGAAAAAAAGAAACAAAAATGGGAAGAATAAGGCAGCGGGCCCTCAACTTACCCATGAATAGAGAGAGAATGTTATGTCTGGGAAATATCAAATCATGGACGATCTGGATCTTGATGACTAGAGGATCAATAGGCGGGATAGTAAGCAGCCTGCCCAAGTTAACACTAGGAAAATTAGGGCATCGGAAATGGAGGAGGAGGACAAGGAGGCCGAGGGTTGCTAGGGACGGTCTCCGCCTCCCAGCCTTACGCACAGGGCTGATGGAGGCAGGCGTGGTACTAGAATAATCATCCAGGAACCATAGGGCAGAGGCAATGGACCAGGACGAGGCGGGGGCTCTTCCCCTATTGCTCATCAATGAGGTTTTTAGCATGGAATGTACGAGGCTTGCAGCCCCTCGTGCACAGCGAGCACCCCCAGGTTAGTTCGCAAACATAAGGTGTGTTTAGTAGGTTTTCTTGAGACTAGTTTATCTGTAGATAATGTGGTGGACATTGTTAGTAGAATTGTTACTAGTTGACATACTGTGAATAATTTTGATGTTGTTGATGGTGGACGTATTGTGGTTGCGTGGGATTCCACTTTGATTACTATTGGTAATGTTATGCTCCATGAGCAATGTATCTCTGGTTTGGTTCGTTGTTTGATTTCTCAGCAGGAATTCCACATCAGTGTTGTATACGCCCATAATGGCATGGTTGACAGACGTAGGCTATGGAACCATCTCTCTTCGGTTGTCCCCGCAGTTAACTCCCCCTGGATGCTCCTTGGAGACTTTAACTACGTCAGAAAATTGGAAGAGCATTCTGAAATTGTTCCATCTTATAGAAACTGGTGCAGTGTGAACTTTAAGGAGTTGTGTGTTGAACTGGGGTTGGATGATGCTAAGTCTAAGGGGTACTTCTTCACCTGGATGAATGGCAGAATATGGAGTCGTATTGATAGAGTACTAGTGAATTCAAACTGGAATATCAGTTTGGGAGTAGTGAAGTCAGAGTTTCTGCCCATGGGGGCCACTTCGGACCACTGCCCTACTCTAGTTTCTGTGTTTCACGCCAAGTACTCGAAGGGAAGACCGTTCAGATATGTGAACATGTGGAAGACTAGCAGTGGCTATCTGGATACTGTGCGAGAGGTATGGGACTCACAAGTGTGGGGTACGGCTCAGTTTAGTGTGTGTCGTCGGCTGAAGCTTCTCAAGCCAAAGTTACGTCTGCTTGGCAAGAGAGACTTCGGTCACATCGCTGAGAGAGCGGAGCGAGCTAGAGTGGAACTTGACAGCCTGTAGCTGGAGAGTCATGCTGATCCTAGTACCATTGAGAAATGGGACAGAGTTCGGGAAGCAACCAAAAGGGTCGACTTCTTGTGTCACGCCGAACATCTTTTCCTCTCTCAGATGGCCAGGGCTGAGTATTTGATCAATTAGGATAAACCCACAAAGTTTTTCTACAAGAAGATCAAGTCTATAGCGTAAGGAATATCATCCCCTTCATACGTACCGAAACCGAGCACACTTCCTCCCGGGATGAAGTCATTGGAGAGTTCCTTATGTTATATAGAGACTTGTTGGGCACTGCAGGGGAGTGTGAGGAGATTGATGATAGCGTGTTTGAGTGGGTGCTGTGTTGAGTGATCAGCGTGCGCAGGAGCTCGTAGCACCTATCACGGCTGAGGAGGTGAAGGGGTTGTGTGGAGTATGAACGGTGATATGGCTCCCAGTCCGGATGGGTACACGGTTGCCTTCTTCCGAGATGCTTGGGACGTGGTAGGTACGGATGTTGTGGCTGCTGTCCAGGAATTCTTTCAGTCCGGACAGTTCCTGTGATAGATGAATGCTACGTTTATTACACTCTTCCCGAAGGGGAAGCACGATCCTACTGTTAGGGACTTCCACCCTATTTCTTGCTACAATGTGTTGTATAAGATCATATCTCGAATCATTGTAATCACGAATCTTATGCAGGGGTTGGTTGCGGAGAATCACTTTGGTTTCATTAAGAACCGAAGAATGAGGGATTGCGTGATGCTTGCCCAGGAGATAGTGAAGAATTACGGGTGGGTTAAGCATCGCCAGTTTAGGAGGATGGCGATAAAAGTGGATATTAAGAAGGCATATGATTCGGTAGATTGGGGTTTTCTGCGTGGAGTTCTTACAGGTTTGAATTTCCCCCAGCGTATGATAGGTTGGATCATGGAATGTGTTACCACCACCTCATTCTCCATCCTGGTCAACGGCACACCTGAGGGGTACTTTGACGGTAAAAGGGGCTTACGTCAGGGAGATCCATTGTCGTCCCTACTGTTTGTTCTCTGCATGGATTATTTCTCTCGGCTCTTCAGGAGAATGACCGTGAAAGATGACTACAAGTTTCACTCTCGACATTGTGCGAAAGTAGGCGTCACCCATCTAATGTTTGTACACGATTTGATCATCTTTGACTATGGCAACCGCTCCTCCACTGAAGTGGTTGCTAGGGCACTCGATCTCTTCGCTCGGATGTCAGGGTTGGAGGAGAGCGCGGACAAATCACACTTGTTCATGGCAGGTGTTTAGGAGGATGAGGAGCAGGCGATCCGTGAGGTGCTGCCATATCAGGAAGGCACATTCCCCGTACGCTATTTAGGAGTTCCGCTGCAGGGAAGCAAGCTATGGGAGTCAGCCTTTGAGCCGCTCATCACACATATATCTAACTTGATCAGGGGCTGGTCCATGCATTTGCTCTCGCATGCTAGTCGACTGGAACTTATTCGGTCGGTGGTGTACGGATTGATGAACTTCTAGACTTCGATGGTGAAGGTCCCCAAGGGAATTGTGGATAGAGGTGAATGGATGATTTGGAAATTCCTTTGGGGAATCACAAGGGGTGCAGTTCGTTGGGAGGAGGTCATCCTACCTAAGGAATAGGGCAGCCTGGGACTTAGGGACTCGACCTTCTGAACGATGTAGCTCTTTGTGGTGTGTTGTGGGACGTGCATCAAGAGAAGAGATCACTGTGGATTAAGTGAATTAATGCCATTTATCTTCAGTCCTCGTCGTGTTGGGATGTTGAGGTGAATTATAGTGCCTCAATTGTATGGAAGGTTCAAGCACGGATCGGAGGAGTCATTGTCACCACATTCACGTCGTGTTCGGAGATGGGAAGGCTTCGTGTAGGGAAGTTGTATTGGCTAGCTGCTAACTCTGTGCCGGTACAACTGATGAGCGTTTTCTCAACACACAATTAATCCCCAAGTATGAAGGATATCAATTGTAGTTTCGAAAGGTGACCAAGTGATTATCGAACCCAAGGGACGGCGTATTATCAATTTAATTATTATCTAAATTAATTAAGACAAGGCAATTACGTTTGAATGGTTATCTAACAACTAATATGCTGGAAATTAAATAACAAATAAAATAAAGTATCACTCGAAGAATACGAAAGTGGATCAAGTAGGAGAATAGGTAGCTCTAGGTTAATCCAGTTTTACTACTTAATTTCCCTTTCATGCGTTGATGTCCGACTCTGCCTTGTGGAATATGGACGCATCACTAAGCCATGCATATTTACTCTATAGACACAAGCAAACATGCGTATAACACGTGTGAATAACCTCGGAGCAAGAGATATAATTCCACCCCCCTTTCTAGGTACTATCAGTATCAATTATTTCCCCCTAGGATTGGTACTCTAACCCGATATGATCTCCCTTTATAGGTACTATGAAGTTATCCTCTTTATCCTACTTAATAATCCGAATTCAATTCAATTAATAAGTATTCATATATGATAGTTCTAATGAAGCTTCGGAGTCCCCTCACTTAGAATCATAACATGGAATCCTGTTCAGCGGTGAACGCACTCAATCTACAACCAAGATATATATTCAGACTCTATATACCAATTGAAGATGCACAAAACGACCGTGAATATGGATTAAGAAAGCACAATCATATATAAAATAAATCCACAAGTAGTGTTGTACGGAGTGTATACATGGAAGTTCAATTAACTAGATAAAACCTTCAAACTCCTAAATCTACCAAAAAGGCTCTAGCCCATGGTGTTTCGAAGAACAATCATGGGTGTTGGATAGATCTTACCCGGATGTCCGGAAAATACAAGATAAATTAGGAAACGAATAAACCCTTGATATGGCGTCTTCATGCCCTTCTCCATCTAGAATCCTCCTCTTGGTTCTCCTCTTGATTCCACAAACGAATCTTCAAAGTGATAGATAGATGAAGGAAAGGAAGTGGATGATGGATGGGGGGTGATCCCCCCTTGTGGGGTGTTGTATGTTGTGGCCTCTCCTCGGTGATTGGTGACGTTTTTCTTGACTGCATGAGCCTCTTTTATACTTGTAATCACGTCTCTAGGGCTTGGAATGGGCTTTTCAAGTGATCCCACGCGTTTTGGCCTCGAAAATACAGATTTTCCCGCACGTAGGTTCGACCACGTCAAGCAGGTCGAACCCCTAGCCACAGGTCGAACCCCCAGGTCGAACCCCGCTACTGGATTTGCGCAGTCTCTCCGTTTCACGTATAACTTTCACATCCAACCTTCGAATTGAGTGATTTTTGCGCTCACGCGATCCTCTCTTCCTTGGCTTTCTCTGAATATAAAGATGTCACAAAAACTCCAAGAATTGAATATGTAACAAGCCATGGAAAATAGCACATCAGTTCTGTTCGGCACAGCTCGCGCGGCGTCACCACTTTGCTCATAACTTCCTCGTTCGGACTCCGAATGGGATGTTCTTTATGCCAAAACGACCCTCTCTTCAGTGGCTTTCCAACCATGTATCACACTTTCCGTTCAGAGCTCCACATCAATACAGAATAATTACACAACTTGGATGTGCGTTTATCAGCATTCTTGCACAAATTGCACCTTTTCTCAAACTTGGCTCTTTTCATCCTTTTTCTACCTAAAACACAACAAAACACCTCAAGTGCACCTTTTTCTCACATATAATGAATATAAGACCATTGTGCTAATATAAGACTACAATATCAATCAAAAAGGTGTTAAATTGGACACTAAAACACGCTTATTTTCACTCTCATCAACAACCCATCCACAAGAAGTTATGGAGTCCGTGGGTTCTTCAGAAGCATTCATTCAGGATGTGGATCGCTGTGAGGAATTGTCTTCTTACCATGGATAGATGGAGACATTATGAAGGCCCGGTTGAGTACGGGCTGTGCGTGGGGGCCCCGAATCAAGAGACTATCTCTTCTTCGGATGTCCGTTCACGAGGTACGTATGGAATCGGGTAAGGAGCGAAGGGAAGTGGAGGAGACAGGTTACCACTTTGAAGGCCGGCTTCAAGTGGCTTAGCAAAGACCGGCGAGTGCACGTGCGCGAAAGTAGAAGGTGGACGCTCACCCTTTATGGAAGCGTCTTCCTCATTTGGAAGTGATAGGCTTTTTTCTGCGCACTATAATTTAATCCTCAAGTGTAAGGATATCAATTGTAGCAGCAAGTTCCCAAGTTAAATTATCGATCCCACTGAGACAGCTATTTATTTATTTTACTATGAATTACTAATTAATCAGAATTATGTAACCAAATTTCCAAGTGATTTGAAGTGAATTAATTAACTAAAATACGCAAATAATAAATTGCTGAATTATTAAAAGCAATAAAAATAAAAGCAAGTTCTAACCAAGAGATGACGAACAGTTCTAAGGTATCAGGTATTGACCAATTAATTTGGGTTATTAGACTTACGATTGTTCATTCATGCAGTTTTACTGAAAATACACCACATATCCCTGTTATCCCACCGAATATGATTCGATTCAAAGCTAACAGTCTAATCTGGTTTAAATCCTAAGGTGCGCAAATATTACCAAGCCTTATTCCTAGATACTAATCAAAGCAAGCAACAATACCTCCGGATGGTAAGCCTGACTAACAAGATATTTTCTGGAATTACTACAAGGTTCTATTCACTTCCTACTTGATTGTCTAATTGCATTGTTCCACTAAACAAATCAAGTATTTGATTAACCAGTTCATGAAATTAAAGTGCTTATAGCGGAGCTACTCTAATCTCTAACAGATAGACAATACCAATCATGAACGCACACAAGCTAACACAATAATCCAAGCATTATAGCGGATGTCATGAATGTATTATGAAGACGTTACGAAGCAGAAAAGCATGTCTTAGTAAAATAAGTAAAATCAAAAGCTCAACTGCATAAAATCCCAATCTTTGGTCTAAATCCCCAAATCAATTAAATCAATCCATCAAACCCTAGAACTGTATAGGAAATTAGCCCATGAGATTACAAGCAATCCTCATGGCTAAGCAATTCATAACAATAATCAAAGTAATAGAAAGGAATAGATAAGAATTGTGAAACCCTAGCGTAGGAGCAATCTCACGTTCCTTCTCCGTCTCTTCAATCGCTTGATTTTCCCTCAATTAGCACTTGAAACCCTTGTAGAATTGGATGGAGGATGAAATCAGATTATAATCTGATATGGGTGTGATAGGAGTGTGGATTGATGATGGTTTATGGCTGGGCTCTCTCCGATTGACGTCTCGATCTCCCTAATTGTTTCTAAGATGGATGCAGGGTTGTTTTCGCGACGAATCCGCTTCAGAATCGCGTCTGGAAGGTATTTATACAGTGTTGAATCGAACAGGCCCCGTCTGGGCTCTGAACTGGGCCGCTCGGCACCCAGCTCGGCTCGAGCTGGGTCTGGACCCAGCCGAGCGGCCTGCCACGTACTGGCCACGTCACTGGGGTCCAAGTGGGACCCCACTCGGCACTGTTTACCGCCGCTCGGCACCCAGCTCGGCTCGAGCGGCTCGCCGAGCTGCTCCCGAGCTGGGCCGTTCCGGGTCTGTTTTGTTCCTCTTCCGATCCTGCCCTGTTTTACCCTGTTTTCTGCCTTCGAAACTCACAAAAACACCTTAATAGCCTTAAAATCGTGTAAATACTTAAACATACACAATTCCATGCAAAAACGATCAATTTCCTAAGCAAAATGGTGTAATGTGCACACATAAAATGCGTGAAATTCCACTCTCAACAAACCCCCAAACTTACCTGTTGCTCGTCCCGAGGCAACAACATCAAAAACCAATAGATTAACTGAGAGGAAATTTCACAGCAGAAAAACATTCAAGACAATATAGCAATTTAAATATCATACTTTGGATACAAGATAACCATCCATTTAAAAACATACAATTCAAATCAACTAATTCACCTTTTCGGAATGCTCATCCACCCATTCTCACGGGTAGTATTTACGCTCAACACTCAAGTGCGAGATATACACTTTAGGGTAAGGTGTTTACACTCAAAATCAATCCAAACACACGCGTAACCATAAGCTTGGCAATCATCTCAACTCTCGACTAAAGGAATAATTTCAACAATAGGATCACAAAGGTCTTGCATTAGGTTGTAATGTTGGCTCTTTGGTAAAGGGAGGGAGTATATGGATAAGGTGACTCAATCACTAGTAGAGAATCAAAGAAGACTTACAGCTTTTCAACAAACAGCTTTACTTTCTTCTTTCTTCTTCAACGCTCTTCAATGCTTCGCAATTTGATTCCTCCTTCACTTTTGAACACCACATCCTTACTTGAAATTGTTTTTCTTCTTCCCTCTTTTCTTTTCTTTTTTTTTTCTTTTTCAAATAAGGGTACCAGTTTCAGGCACTACCCTTTTCATGGGGTACCAGTTTCGGGCACTACCCCTTTATGCAACAATTTAACCACTCTTTTCAACAATTTTCATCACTTCCAACTTATTCTCCTTTTATGTTTCTTCTCAAGATACCAAATTGACTCCTTCAACTCTCTACTAGGTAGGAATATTTAAGGCTAGCAAATGGATCAATTGGCTAATCACGTAGGCTTCCACAAAAATAAAGCTTTTAGGCTCAAAAGGGTTAACTACGGATAGTTTCAATAGGTAGGATAATAATTTGGCTAGTGACTAATAAACAACAAAGATGGCCTAAGATCATTTCCTATCATCTAATTAAACGCGTAGCTTCAAGCAAGATATAAAGCCAAGTTCTAGAATACGTGTGTATGAACGACACTCACAAGAATAAACTGAATCATGCAATTTGTCATGATTGTAAAAGGCTCAAAATCTCACATGGCTATACGAATGAACGAGCACTCCTAATTAAGCTACATAGCTAATCTTCCTTGCACATTATCAAATTTCAAGCATCTCAATATCAAAGCACAATCTCAAACTGCTTCTCAACAATCACACATATAATCAAGTGCCAAGAAAAATCAGAAAAATCATCCTAGAGAACCATAAATCGACTACACCGACACTAGGATTAACACAAAACAAACAATAAACACCACAAAACACGAAACCTGAAAAATCGCAAAAAAATCGAACCCTCAATATTCTCAAATAAATCAAAAATATTAAGAATCCGCAAAAAATCGACTCTCCAAGCAACAACACAATGCAAAAATTTTACTTCGGTACTACAAGACAAGGTATGTACGTAACCTCCCCCCAAACTTAGATTAAACGAAGTAAGAAACTAAGTTTGCAAAGAAGTATATACCGCAGTCAAGCAATACCTAATAAAACTCCTACACCAACACAGACATATAAAAGCAATTAAAACGGGAGGGACAGCCCCCAACAAGCGCTCATGTTTAACGTCGGAGAGTCACGACGGGATACCTCTTTTCAACTACTGGATCGGAGGACAGCTCTCTCGCATTCGTACCTTAAGGTACTTCTTTCCTCTCTTATTTACTTCACCAATCATCTCACCCTTCTTTGACACTCCAACATGATCCTTTGAATTCTTTTCCTCCCATGACTGTCTTGAGTCCTTCTTGTCAATCCTCCACTCAATTGTAGGCTCAGCCTGCGTAGCAAAATAAGGATCAAACAAGTTAGAATTTTCAACATCAATATAAGAATAAAAATCCGGAGGTATGTTTGGAGGCTTCAAATATGGATCATCAATCTTTCCTGCAACCAAAAGATTATCAAACATCACATTAGAGTTAGTAGTAGGAAAAGTAAGAGATACGTCTGGTCCTGCGATCTCCTCTACCACTTCAATGCTTTGGCTCTTTTGCTTCTCTTCCTTAGCAGCAGGCTGCATCTCCTCTTTAACAGTGGACCTCTTATTCTGATTCACTATGTCAGCAGTGGTCTTTCTTATCTGATCATCCCTGGCATCACCTAATGCAAGTAACTTCTCAAGATAGTCAATACATTCATCGTTAGATAAACTCTCAAACTCTGCATCAGGCAGGGTGAAGTCCTCCACTACTTCCACAGACTTGCAGTGCTGCTGATCTGTAGGCCACTGCATCTCCTTATTCAAAGAAAAGACGATCTCCTTATCATTAGCCCTCAGCCTCAACTCTCCTTTGAACACATCTATTAGAGCTCTCCCAGTTGCAAGGAATGGACGCCCCAAGATCAGAGGCGCACCATCCTTTTCATCCTCCATGTCAAGTACAAGGAAATCCACAGGAAAAGTCAAATTCGACACCTTCACTAGCACATCTTCAATCACTCCCTCGGGGTATGTCAACGATCGATCTGCTAACTGTAGGGCAACAGACGCAGGTTTCAAATCCCCCAAACCAAGCTTCTTGAACACTGATAAAGACATCAAATTTATACTGGCTCCTAAATCACACAGTGCTCTCCTAGATGGTCCTTTTCCAATTTCGCAGGGAATGATGAAGCTCCCTGGATCCTTCAATTTTTCTGGAAGTTTCTTCTGAATAATAGAGCTACAATTCTCAGTCAGGTTCACTGTCTCCACACTGTTAAGCTTCCTCTTTCTGGAGATAAGTTCCTTGATGAACCTAGAGTAATGTGGCATCTCTTCCAATGCTTCTGAGAATGGAATAGTGACTTGGACATCTCTCATGACATCAGCGAACTTCCGGAACTTCTCATCAAGGCACTTTGACAAGAATTTCTGAGGGAAAGGAATTGGTACTTTTGTGATCAGTAGTCCCAAACTATCTTTCTCGAATACCTGTTCCGCTTCTCTCAGTTTCTTCGCTCTCTGCCACTTTTTATCAGAAATTTCCAGATCAGATTGACTCTGTACAGAATTCGGACACGCAGAAAACCCCGGAGGACAGCTCGTCGGCTCGCTCGAGCCGAGCCATGGACAAACTGAGCCGAGCAGGGTTCCAACTGAACCGGAGGGACCTTCTGAACCGTCTGGTGGGCCACTTGGCGGTGATTGAGCCCGCTCGGCAGGTTGCTCGGCCCGAGCGGGTGGCCGAGCGGCATCTTTTCCGTTCTGCTCCGCCCCTGTTTCGTTCTGCTTCTGTTCTGCTTCATGCTGTACAAGTTCTGTTACATCCTGCATCAGTGTTGTACCTTTATACTGCTTCCCGGACCTCAAAGTGATCGCATTTGCAGTCTCCTTCGGGTTTATTTCTGTATCTGAAGGAAACTTCCCCTTCTGAAACTGCACTTGCTGCTGATTTACTGTAGTGGAGATCTGCCCTATGTTATATGACAAACTCTTCAACTGCTTGTTCACTTCCTCATTCTGCTTTGTCATATTCGCGTCCATGAGAACAATGCAATTGTTAATCTTGTCAATATCTCCGTCAGTCTTCTTCATATACCTGGCCAACACATCATCAATACTGGACTTCCCTTCTTCAGTTTTAGCGCCATGATCAAAATTAGGAGGATATGGAACAGCATTATTCGGATTTGAATAAGAGAAGTTCTCATGCCTCTGATTCTGCCAATTGCCTCCTTGATTATTAGGACCTCCCCCTTGGATATTCCTCTGGTTAGAATTACCTTGAGGGTACCTATTTCCTTGCCAATTCTGAGGAGTTCTCGAACCTTGAAGACTCTGCCCCATAGCCCAATTAGCATCCTCGACCTCTTGAAGGTTCATCACCACATCATCACTTGCAGGCCCTCGGTTGCCTCCCCCATTATTACCTGATATCAGAGTAATCAGGTTCTTATTCATCTGTTCCAATTGAGCGACAACCTTATCATTCTTATCAGCTTCAGAAAATTTCTCTTCAACCTTTGCAACTTTACCAAGTATATAAGTCCCTCGGATCCTCTCAGATGGCCAATCCCTTGAGTTCAAAGAGATATCATCAAACAATTTCTCTACTGCATTGGATGTCTTGCCAAAAATTGTTCCTCCAGCAGAAGCATCAACCAACACTCTCGATTCGTTGTCAAGGCCATTATAGAAGACACTGATGAGTTGAGACTTTTTGAATCCATGCTGAGGGCATCTCCTCAACGCATCAGTAAACCTTTCCCAAGCCTCTCCAAACGACTCATCTCTCCGCTGCTTGAATTGATTGATCTCCTGTTTCAGTAAAAGAACCTTTCCTGGTGGCATAAATCGATCCACAAACAACTGCTGCAACTCAGTCCAGTTTGAACAGCTGTCTCCCTTCAGCTTATCATACCACTCCCTTGCCTTATCAACCAATGAAAATTGAAAAAGCCTCATCTTCCATCTATCATTAGTAGCATCAGCAGCTTTCACTGTATCCATGTAGCTGTTGAAACCCTTAAGATGGCCATAGGGCTCATCAAAAACGCCTCCGGCGAAGGGATTTCTCTCCACCATATGAATCAGGGCTGGCCTTATGTCGTTCGTTTCATCAGCTTGAATGGCTCCAACTACGCCTGATCCTCCTAGATTGGTGGACTTGAATGTTTCTCGGATGACGATGTCATCCTCATCGACTCTTTCTCCCATTGATGCTGTTTCAGGTTCTGTCTCAGATTCTGATTCAAACTCCGATTCAGCCTCTTCTAGGATAGCCTGATTCTCAATCTGCACTTCTTCCTCCTCTAAGATTGCTTTAGGAGGTGCTTTGGTATTCTTTGATTTTACTCTTCTTTTTCTCGCAGAAGCTTCAATTTTCGGATCAAATTCGAGATCTTGTGCTCTCGTCTTTGACCTAGTTTGCATGCAACTGTAAGAAAATCCAAAGTAAAACAATGAAATCCCAAAGAAAATATTCTAATTAACTAAGTAATAAAAGAAAATAAATAATTAAAACTGTCCCCGGCACAACGGCGCCAAAAACTTGATAGGCTTTTTTCTGCGCACTATAATTTAATCCTCAAGTGTAAGGATATCAATTGTAGCAGCAAGTTCCCAAGTTAAATTATCGATCCCACTGAGACAGCTAATTATTTATTTTACTATGAATTACTAATTAATCAGAATTATGTAACCAAATTTCCAAGTGATTTGAAGTGAATTAATTAACTAAAATACGCAAATAATAAATTGCTGAATTATTAAAAGCAATAAAAATAAAAGCAAGTTCTAACCAAGAGATGACGAACAGTTCTAAGGTATCAGGTATTGACCAATTAATTTGGGTTATTAGACTTACGATTGTTCATTCATGCAGTTTTACTGAAAATACACCACATATCCCTGTTATCCCACCGAATATGATTCGATTCAAAGCTAACAGTCTAATCTGGTTTAAATCCTAAGGTGCGCAAATATTACCAAGCCTTATTCCTAGATACTAATCAAAGCAAGCAACAATACCTCCGGATGGTAAGCCTGACTAACAAGATATTTTCTGGAATTACTACAAGGTTCTATTCACTTCCTACTTGATTGTCTAATTGCATTGTTCCACTAAACAAATCAAGTATTTGATTAACCAGTTCATGAAATTAAAGTGCTTATAGCGGAGCTACTCTAATCTCTAACAGATAGACAATACCAATCATGAACGCACACAAGCTAACACAATAATCCAAGCATTATAGCGGATGTCATGAATGTATTATGAAGACGTTACGAAGCAGAAAAGCATGTCTTAGTAAAATAAGTAAAATCAAAAGCTCAACTGCATAAAATCCCAATCTTTGGTCTAAATCCCCAAATCAATTAAATCAATCCATCAAACCCTAGAACTGTATAGGAAATTAGCCCATGAGATTACAAGCAATCCTCATGGCTAAGCAATTCATAACAATAATCAAAGTAATAGAAAGGAATAGATAAGAATTGTGAAACCCTAGCGTAGGAGCAATCTCACGTTCCTTCTCCGTCTCTTCAATCGCTTGATTTTCCCTCAATTAGCACTTGAAACCCTTGTAGAATTGGATGGAGGATGAAATCAGATTATAATCTGATATGGGTGTGATAGGAGTGTGGATTGATGATGGTTTATGGCTGGGCTCTCTCCGATTGACGTCTCGATCTCCCTAATTGTTTCTAAGATGGATGCAGGGCTGTTTTCGCGACGAATCCGCTTCAGAATCGCGTCTGGAAGGTATTTATACAGTGTTGAATCGAACAGGCCCCGTCTGGGCTCTGAACTGGGCCGCTCGGCACCCAGCTCGGCTCGAGCTGGGTCTGGACCCAGCCGAGCGGCCTGCCACGTACTGGCCACGTCACTGGGGTCCAAGTGGGACCCCACTCGGCACTGTTTACCGCCGCTCGGCACCCAGCTCGGCTCGAGCGGCTCGCCGAGCTGCTCCCGAGCTGGGCCGTTCCGGGTCTGTTTTGCTCCTCTTCCGATCCTGCCCTGTTTTACCCTGTTTTCTGCCTTCGAAACTCACAAAAACACCTTAATAGCCTTAAAATCGTGTAAATACTTAAACATACACAATTCCATGCAAAAACGATCAATTTCCTAAGCAAAATGGTGTAATGTGCACACATAAAATGCGTGAAATTCCACTCTCAACAGGAAGGCTCAGAACGAAGCGCTCTTTGAGGGTGCCCGACCTTCACCGGACGGCTTGACCAATTTCATACTTATGCATGTAATTCGATTTGAGCATTTGTTATCTAGATAGGTTTATTTCCATATTTTGGTTGCTCCATATGGAGTTGTAATCATATGATTGTACTCTGGCTTCGGCATTTTGTTCTTTGAATATTAACATATCGTTCAGAGGCAAAACTCAAATGACAACAGTAGATATTGAAATTCCCTAGGAGGTAAGTTTTTGGTTCCAATCGATCCGGACGTCCATTCGGCATGAAACTTTGCACGCCACACGGCTTGCCCAGGGCCGTTGCCTAGGCCTGCCCATGCCATGGCCCATGGCCATGGTTGCCCACGGTCATTACTTAGGATTTCCTACGGTCGTTGCCACGATTGCCCATGCCATGGCCCATGCCATGGTTGCCCACTCCCGTTGGATAAGATTGCCCACGGGGGTTGTCCACTCCCGTTGCCTAGGATTGCGCACGGGGTTTCCCAAGTGTTGGTTGCCCATGCCCGTTGGGCACAATTGCCCACGGGGGTTGCCCATGCACACGCTTGCACATGCCATGGCCAAGGCTTGCCCACACGCTCGTAGCCTAGGATTGCCCATGCCGTGGCCCATGCACGGGCCACTGCTTGCCCATGCCAAGGCCACGCTTGCCCATGCCATGGCCCATGGCCACGGTTGCCCACGCCCGTTGCTTAGGATTGCCCACGTGTGGTGCCTGGGATTGCCCATGACTTTGTACTTGCATGTTCTCTCGAGATACCATTCACTTTTTCCCTCGGAACGCGTGGGAGTGGGTCAGTGCAGTCTCGTGACCTGGAATTTTTTCCGGGACTTGCATGTTTCCAATCCAAAAGCTACTAAACCTCACGATAGGAATGAGGTTTTATGTGGGGGATAGAGGGGGACGAATCGAAGCGACGAAGGGCTGAATCTCAGCGGATCGTGGCAGCAAGGCCATTGTGCTGCTTACAATACTCGGTCGCGTATTTTTGTCGTCTGTAAAGGATTCTACCCACCGCTTGATTGGAATTGTACTTTTAGGCGGCCCACGCGGCTCGTCCGCCGTAGGGGCTTGACCAACGACACGTGCCCTTAGGGGCCCCGGGGCCCCTATTTCAGATCGGGGAGCGGATGGCGGGCGCATGCATCGCATCTAGTTCGGATTCTGACTTAGAGGCGTTCAGTCATAATCCAGCGCATGGTAGCTTCGTGCCACTGGCTTTTCAACCAAGCGCGATGGCCAATTGTGCGAATCAACGGTTTCTCTCGTACTAGGTTGAATTGCTATTGTGACACCATCATCAGTAGGGTAAAACTAAACTATCACATGACGGTCTAAACCCATCTCACGTTCCCTATTGGTGGGTGAACAATCTAACACTTGGTGAATTCTGCTTCACAATGATAGGAAGAGCCGACATCAAAAGATCAAAAAGCAACGTCGCTATGAACGCTTGGCTGCCACAAGCCAGTTATCCCTGTGGTAACTTTTCTGACACCTCTAGCTTCAAATTTTGAAGGTCTAAAGGATCGTTAGGCCACGCTTTCATGGTTCGTATTCGTACTGGAAATCAGAATCAAACGAGCTTTAACCCTTCTGTTCCACATGAGATTTCTATTTTCGTTGAGTTCATCTTAGGACACCTGCGTTATATTTTAACAGATGTGCCTCCCCAGCCAAACTCCCCACCTGACAATGTCTTATGCCCCGCCTCCGATTCATGGAATAAGTAAAATAACGTTAAAAGTAGTGGTATTTCACTTTTGCCTTTTGGCTCCCACTTATCCTACACCTCTCAAGTCATTTCACAAAGTCGGACTAGAGTCAAGCTCAACAGGGTCTTCTTTCCCCACTGATTCTGCTAAGCCCATTCTCTTGGCTGTGGTTTCGCTGGATAGTAGATAGGGACAGTGGGAATCTCGTTAATCCATTCATGTGCGTCACTAATTAGATGACGAGGCATTTGGCTACCTTAAGAGAGTCATAGTTACTTAAGAAAAGTGAAGAGAGAGATCCTCTGGAGATTTTAGTTTCTCACTCTAAAATCTTTTGCTTTTCTTTTATAATTTAGTCTTCTAGCCGGCGGTATCTCGTCGAGAGGTGGTGGCGGTTGGTGGTGGAGGTCGCCGGAGTCACTTTCCGGTCACCTTCTTCGTCGGATTTCTTGAGGGTTTTTGGTAGGTTTGTTGGATTGCATGTCCCTTGATCCTTCTCTTGATGGCAAAAAAAATAGAGGGTCTTTATCCTTGAAGGGAGGGAAGACTAATGGTGCTAACAGTATTACATTTAAGTCATCAAAGGAGGGCCATGCAATCAATGTGAAGAATCATGTTCTTCAAATGGAGGAGAATCTCAAGTCTAGTGTGGTCTCTAATGTTGTAGTTTCTAAAAAACCTTTGAAAATATCTTGTCAAATGGAGGGTGTAGAGGAGGAGGCTGCCATTGTTGATAAGAGTCTTCTTGATGCCTTACATGCAACCTCATCTTCGATGGAGGTTATGCGAGAGGTTTCAAAAAGAGGAGGGGATGCAATGGGTGATGTGGCTGACTCGAAAGGTGGGGATGTGGCAAAACAAGGGTTGCAGCCTCCTTTGACGGGTGGGAAACGTTTAAACAGTGGTAAGCGTGGAAAAGCTCAAGCGGATGGTGTTCCTTCCAAGGTGCGTGAACCTCTTGATTATTCAAAGTTTGTTAATAATAATCATGTTGAGAAGGAACGGTTGCTCAAATTCATTCCACCAGGGGGGATGGTTCGATTTATCTAGATTCTAAATATGACTCGAGTGTGTGGAATAATTCTTTAGTTGGGTATTTCTCTGGGAGGTTTCCTGGAATGAAGGCGTTGTATGCTATTTTTCGTACTTGGGGAGTAAGATATATGGTTCATATGAATAGCTCTGGATAGATTATTTTCAGGTTCTTTAGTGAAGATGATATGTTGAAAGTGTTGCATTTGGTCCCTTACTCTATTTGGGATCGTTTTCTTCTCTTGAATATGCTTCCGAGAGATTTTCAATTTGGGGAGAAAAAGTTATCCCACATTCCTCTTTGGGTCAGGTTTCCTTTGCTTCCTTTGAAATTTTGGACCCGACATCATATTAGTTCTATTGCTTCTGCAATAGGACGCCCTATATATGTTGATGCTCATTCTGGAGATGCGGATAGGGTTTCCTTTGTTAGAGTTCGGGTTGATGTGGACATGTCGAAAGATCTTCCTAAAGATGTTATTATTAGATTTTTGGGAGGTGTGTTCAAGAAACAGGTTATTTATGAACAACTCCCTTTTTATTGTCATGTCTGCAATGAATATGGTCACCAAGATGGAGTTTGCAAGGCTCCTAGTAAGGAAGCAATGTCTCAGACTGGTAGGAGAGACACTGATAAAAGGGTTCAGAAAGTTGGTGAAGATTGTATTGGTGGTGATCCGAAGGGTGTGGTTGCAGGGAGTGGAAACACTATTAATGTTAAGCCTTCGGATGGATTTGTGATGGCTAAGCCAAAGGAAAGCTGAAAGCCAAACCTAAATCGAGAGGTGAGGGTGTTGGTAAGGCAGTGGATGGTAGTATTAGGCTACCAATCTCTTCTCGGTTTAATGCTCTCTTGGAGGGTAGTGAGCCTCTTGATGATTTGGTTTCCCCTCAGTTATTATCTTCCTCTCCGAATGATTGCCCTAATGATGTTTTCGATGCCAAAGAAGGTTAGTAGAAAGGGTAAATCACCTGCTAAATCAGATGGTTCTTTAGATTCTGAGGAGAAAAATGTGGTTAGGCTTGCACGTGGTAGATGTGAGAGATCTAGGTCGGCTACTCGACATAATACTGGAGTAGTTATTCGTGAAGCTAGTGAGGGTGGCAGGCCTCCTGATCCTCATTTATCATGAAGTTCTTAAGTTGGAATGTGCGAGGCTTGGTGGGTGCTCCGGCTTAGCAAGCAGTTCGCAGGTTAGTTCGGAGTCATGACTTATCTTTGATGGGTCTTATTGATACTAAGTTGGGTATTAATAATGCTGTTGATACTATGAATATTATTGTTCGAGGATGGTGTTTTGTTCATAACATTGAGGTTGCTTCTACCGGTCGTATTGTTGTGGCTTGGAACCCTTCTCTTGTTCAGTTTGTCCCTATTGTCATACATGATCAATGTATTTCTGGCACATTGTTATGTTTGACAACACATAGGGAGTTTATGGTGTCTGTTGTTTATAGTCGTAATACTGTGGCTCATAGGAAGTTGCTTTGGGGTTCCCTCTCGGAGTTTGGTGCCTTGGTTGATTCTTCATGGTTGTTCATGGGAGATTTCAACTCTATCAGGCGATCTGATGAGAGGTCAGTGTCTTCTCAAACTACTTCTAATTGGTTCAGAGTTGATTTTGAGGATTGTTGTGTTAGTTTGGGTTTGGATGATGCCATTTCGTGTGGTTGTTTCTTTACCTGGACAAATGGAACAAGGTGGAGTCACATTGATAGAGCTTATTAATGATCTTAGGGCAGGTGATAGAAGTATGGTGCAGACGGATTTCTTGCCTATGGGTGCCACTTCTGATCATTGTGTAGTTATTATCTCCATTTCTCATTATGAACCTCATAAAAGGAAGCCGTTTAGGTACTTAACTATGTGGAATATTTGTGATGGTTTTCTTGATGGTGTTCAGCAGTGTTGGAATCAGATTATTTGTGGCACTAAGCAATTTATTGTATGCAGAAAGTTGAAGTTACATAAACCTCATTTTAGAGGTTTTAAGTAAAAGAAACTTTCATCATATTGCGGAGAGAGCAGAGAAAGCTTGAGCTGATCTTGAGCAGCTTCAGTTTCTGAGTCATGACGATCCTGGTAACATGGATATTTGGGCTAAAGTGTTGGATGCGCGAAAAGTGGCTTTCTTTTTATCTCATGCAGAGCATTTGTTCTTTACGCATTTAGCTCGTAATGAATATTTGTTATGCCAGGATAAGCCATCCAGGTTTTTCATAAGTTAGTTAAAGTGAATGGTGGTCGCAACATTAACCCATCTGTTAAAACTGCATCAGGGCATACTTCTTCCAGGGAGGATATGGTTGAGGAGTTTGTTTCTTTCTATAAGGAACTTCTTGGGACTTCTCGGGATTACCAGCTTATTGATGAATCTGTGTTTGAATGGGGTGAGCAGTTGTCGGAAGGTCAGAGGCTCGAGCTTATTGCCCCAATTTCGGAGGAAGAAATCAAACAAGTCATTTGGAGTATGAATATGCATAAGGCTCCAGGTCCTGATGGATTTTCTGTGAGCTTCTTTAAATATGCTTGGGATGTTGTTGGCCATGAGGTGGTGTCTGCGGTTCAGGAATTCTTTCATTCTAGGAGGCTTCTTCGACAGTTGAATGCCACGTTCATTACTCTTATTCCAAAAGGAGTGCATGACCCAAGTGTCAAGGATTTCAGGCCTATCTCGTGCTGTAACGTGTTATATAAGGTTATCTCCAAGATTATTGCTGCCAGAATCTCTAAGGTCATGGATTTCTTGATCTCAGAGAATCATTTTGGCTTCATAAAAGGGAGATACATGAGGGACTGCATCATGTTGGCGCAAGAGGTATTGAGGAATTATGGTTGGAGTAGGGGTTATATTGCTCTCCGTAGGACTCTCAAGGTTGACATTAAGAAAGCTTATGATACTGTCAACTGGGATTTCTTAAGGGGCGTTTTATTGGGTCTTCGTTTTCCCCCATTAAAGATTGGTGGATCATGGAGTGTGTGACCACTACTTCTTTTTTTATTCTTGTTAACGGGGTGCCAGAAGGTTACTTTGAAGGGAAGCGTGGTCTTCGTCAGGACGATCCTCTTTCTTCCCTCCTTTTTGTGATGTGCATAGATTATTTCACTAGATCCTTTAAGAAGCTGTCCAATGCTAATAATTTCAAGTTTCATTCCAGATTGTGTGAAAGAGTTAGCTTGTCTTACTTAGTATTTACGGATGACTTGATTTTATTTGCTTATGGTGATGTTCGAACTGCTCAACTAGTTTCTCAAACTTTGCATACCTTCTCTTCAGTGTCAGGATTAGAAGTTAGCAATGAGAAATCTAATTTGTTTATGGCTGGCATTTCCGAAGATGTGGAGCAGGGTATTCGGGCCATTTTACCTTTTCAAGATGGTTCGCTGCCTGTTCGTTATTTGGGCATTCCTTTGCATAGTAAGAAGTTGAAGGAGGCTGATTTTCAGCCTTTGATTGAGAAGATCTCTAGACTCGCCATTTCTCGTATACTGGTGGATTGGAGTTGGTTCATTCTGTTATCTATGGGATCTTGAATTTTTGGGCCTCGATGGTCAAGATTCCCGTAGGTGTTATTCAGCGTGTTGAGCGGATGATCCGCTTATTTTTATGGGGCAGAAAGCGTGGCTCTATTAAATGGTCTGAAGTTCTCCTCTCTAAGGAGCTAGGAGGATTGGGACATAGCAACATTGAGCTTATGAATGATGTTGCATTGTGTGGTGTTATATGGGACATTCATTTGAAGAAGAATTCATTGTGGCTTCGATGGATCCATGAAGTTTACATTCATGGACATTCAGTGTTCTTTTTCAAGTACTGTTTGGAACCAAGTGCGCTCTTTCATTGGGTGGCAAAGACGTATTTCTACCTTCTTTGCAAGCGTCAAGTGGATTTCTAAGGATCATGGTACTCGGAAAGCAGATCATAGACGGAGGGAGCTTGCTCTTTTTACTACGGTTTTCTTTATTTGGAAAGCGAGGAATGATGTCATTTTTGATAATACTAAACCGACTATTAGTGGTGTTATAAATAACATTTTAATGCATGTAGCTAGGTTTCAGTTTCTCCTAGCTAGATGATTGTGTTCGGACCCTCTCGATGTTTGTATCGTTGGGGCCTAGTTTTCGACCTCAGTCGTTGAGGTTTGTTTTTGTACATTGTATCTGGCTTCGACCTTTTTCTGAATATTAACATCTATATTCAGAGTCATAGTTACTCCCGCCGTTTACCCGTGCTTGGTTGATTTTCTTCACTTTGACATTCAGAGCACTGGGCAGAAATCACATTTCGTGAGCATCCACATAGACCATCATAATGCTTTATTTTAATTAAACAGTCGGATTCTCCTTGTCTGTACCAGTTCTGAGTCGACTCTTCGATGCCTGGGGAAGGCCCCTGAGGGAGCCGTTCCCAGTCACTCCCCCGGCCGGCCGCGACGAACGACTCTCGTCACGCGAGCAGCTCGAGCAGTTCGCCAACAGTCGACTGGTTAGGGAATGGGACCACCGTGCCCAGCTCTCAAAGCCAATCTTTTTCCTGAGGTTACAGATCCATTTTGCCGACTTCCCTTGCCTACATTATTCCATCGACCAGAGGCTATTCACCTAGGAGACCTAATGTGGTTATAAGTACGACTGGGTACGGACGGTACTCGGTCCTCTGGATTTTCAAGGGCCGCCGGGGGTGCACCGGACACCACGCGACGTGCGGTGCTCTTCCAGCCACTGGACCCTACCTCCGGCTGAGCTATTTCCAGGGTGGGCGGGCTGTTCAATAGAAAATATAACTCTTCCCGAGGCCCCCACCGATGTCTCTAGACTCCTTAACGTTGTCGTCAACCACCGCATTCTAGTTCAGGAATTTTAACCTGATTCCTTTTTGGAGCACGCGCTGAATGCGCTGTCTGTCGGACTTCCCCCGACCCTTAGGATAGACAAAGCTATGTGCAAGTGCCGTTCACATGGAACCTTTCCCCTGTTCGACCTTCAAAGTTATCATTTGAATATTTGTTACTACCACC
Source organism: Pogostemon cablin (assembly GCA_023678885.1). NCBI lineage: Eukaryota > Viridiplantae > Streptophyta > Magnoliopsida > Lamiales > Lamiaceae > Pogostemon > Pogostemon cablin. The sequence continues at coordinate 4,367,266 of CM042953.1, read as the reverse complement.
AAGATTCGCACCGACGGCCGCTCTGCCAGGGCTCATGCCCTCCTACTCATCGTGGCCTGGCCCTTACCCCTACAGCTGGGTATAGGTCGAGTGCTTCAGCGCCATCCATTTTCAGTGCTAGTTGATTCGGCAGGTGAGTTGTTACACACTCCTTAGGGAATTTCAACTTACATGACCACCATCCTGCTGTCTTAAAAGACCAACACCCTTTGTGGGATCTAGGTTAGCGCGCAGTTGGGCACCATAACCTGGTTTCTAGTTCATCCCGCATCATCAGTTCTGCTTACTAAAAATGGCCTACTTGGAGCTCATGATTCTCCGGCGCGACTCAATGGAGCAGGCGCGCCATCCTACCTATTTAAAGTTTGAGAATAGGTCGAGGGCGTTGCGCCCCCGATGCCTTTAATCATTGGCTTTACCTGATATAACTTGCACTAGAGCTCCAGCTATCCTGAGGAAACATTGGAGGGAACCAGCTACTGGACGGTTTGATTAGTCTTTCGCCCCTATACCTAAGTCAGACGAACAATTTGCACGTCAGTATCACTGCAGGCCTCCACCAGAGTTTCCTCTGGCTTCGCCCCGCTCAGGCATGGTTCACCATCTTTCGGGTCCTGATAGGTACGCTCACTCGAACCCTTCTCAGAAGATCAACGTCGGTCGGCGGTGCACCCATCGAGGGAATCGTGCCGGTCAGATTCCTTGTGCCTTACGAGTTTAATCGCCCATTGACTCGCGCACATGTTAGACTCCTTGGTTCGTGTTTCAAGATGGGTCAAATGGGCAGCCCGCAAGCCAGCACCGGGAATGTGCAGTTACCGAGGCATGCACGAGGAGCGCGTTGTCCTCCTAGATCGATGCGATGCCGTACAATGAGCATATCGACCCCATGAGCTTTGAGCACCACATTGATCTGTGCTGGTGCGTGCCCCGAGTTGATTGGCAGACTGACTCTCGCCGTTCCACATCCGATCGGGACACATCATTGGCACCCATCCGCTTCCCTCCTGACAATTTCAAGCACTATTTGACTCTCTTTTCAAAGTCCTTTTCATCTTTCCCTCGCAGTACTTGTTTGCTATTGATTTCTCGCCCGTATTTAGCCTTGGACGAAATTTACCGCCCGATTGGGACTGCATTCCCAAACAACCCGACTCGCCGACAGTGCCTCGTGGTGCAATAGGGTCTGGGAGCAAAGGGGCTCTCACTCTCAATGGCGCCCCATTCAAGGGGACTCGACCTCGGTCCACCGCTGAGAATGCTTCTCCAGACTACAATTCAAACGGCGTGGCCGCTCGATTCTCAAATTGGGCTATTCCCGCTTCGCTCGCCGTTACTTGGGGAATCCTTGTAATTTTCTTTTCCTCCGCTTATTAATATGCTTAAACTCAGCGGGTGATCCCGCCTGACCTGGGATCACGGTCGAAGGCGACATGCTCGCACATGCCGTTGGGTCTGATCGTGCGTCCCAACACGGTGGTGCACGATAGCGCATGTTGATGGTTCAACCACCACTTGTCGTGACGTGCATCACCGGGGATCACATTTGGCCCGACCATGCGACGCCACGCATGGGGGACCACTCTCCGCCCCCGCAGCACGTTTGGGCGCGGGGAGGGGGCGACGTGATCCGTGACACCCAAGCAGGCGTGCCCTCGGCCTAGTGGCTTTGGGCGCAACTTGCGTTCAAAGACTCGATGGTTCATGGGATTCGGCAATTCACACCAAGTATCACATTTCTCTACGTTCTTCATCAATACAAGAGCTGAGATATCCATTGTCAAGAGTCGTTTGACATTCGATGGGCATCCCAATCCCTAAAGCGCCCCACGAATGGGGCATTCGGCAGGGGACGCTCTTGTTTGTATTCCTTGGCGCATCCCATGCCTGAGTTTGTTAGGCCTGAATGACTCGAGTGTTGTCGGGTCCGGGCACGCGGCGTGGGGGTTAGCCTATGACGCGGAACTCGGGTGTTTCTGAACGTGTTCGCAGTCTGCTTTGTAGTTTCAACAATGATCCTTCCATAGGTTCACCTACGGAAACCTTGTTATGACTTCTCCTTCCTCTAAATGATAAGGTTCAGTGGACTTCTCGCTACGTCGTGGGCGGCGAACTGCCCACGTCGCCTTGATCCGAACAATTCACTGGACCATTCAATCGGTAGGAGCGACGGGCGGTGTGTACAAAGGGCAGGGATGTAGTCAACGCGAGCTGATGACTCGCGCTTACTAGGAATTCCTCGTTGAAGACCAACAATTGCAATGATCTATCCCCATCACGATGAAATTTCAAAGATTACCTGGGCCTATTGGCCAAGGCTATAAACTCATTGAATACATCAGTGTAGCGCGCGCGCGGCCCAGAACATCTAAGGGCATCACAGACCTGTTATTGCCTCAAACTTCTGCAGCCTAAAAGGCCGTAGTCCCTCTAAGAAGCTGGCCACAGAGGGATACACCCGCATAGCTAGTTAGCAGACTGAGGTCTCATTCGTTAACGGAATTAACCAAATAAATCGCTCCACCAACTAAGAATGGCCATGCACCGCCACCCATAGAATCAAGAAAGAGCTCTCAGTCTGTCAATCCTTACTATGTCTGGACCTGGTAAGTTTTCCCGTGTTGAGTCAAATTAAACCGCAGGCTCCACTCCTAGTGGTGCCCTTCCATCAATTCCTTTAATTTTCAGCCTTACGACCAAACTCCCCCCGGAACCCAAAGACTTTGATTTCTCATAAGGTGCCAGCGAAGTCCTTTAAGCAACATCCGCCAATCCCTGGTCGACATCGTTTATGGTTGAGACTAGGATGGTGGTATCTGATCGTCTTTGAGCCCCAACTTTCGTTCTTGATTAATGAAAACATCCTTGGCAAATGCTTTCGTAGTTGTTCATCTTTCATAAATCCAAGAATTTCACCTCTGACTATGAAAAACGAATGGCCCCTACTGTCCCTGTTAATCATTACTCAATCCCGAAGGCCAACGTAATAGGACCGAAATTCTATAATGTTTTACCATGCTAATGTATCCAGAGCGTAGGCTTATTTTGAGCACTCTAATGTCTTCAAAGTAATAGCACCGGAGGCATGACCCAGCTAGTTAAGACTAGGAGCGCATCGCCGGCAGAAAGGACAAGATGACCGGTGCACACAAGAAGGCAGACCGGCCGACCTAACCCAAAGTCCAACTACGAGCTTTTTAACTGCAACAACTTAAATATACACTATTGGAGCTGGAATTACCATGGCTCCTGGCACCAGACTTGGCCTCCAATGGATCCTCGTTAAGGGATTTAGATTGTACTCATTCCAATTACCAGACTCGAAGAGCCCGGTATTGTTATTTATTGTCACTACCTCCTCGTGTCAGGATTGGGTAATTTGTGTGCCTGCTGCCTTCCTTGGATGTGGTAGCCATTTCTCAGGCTCCCTCTCCGGAATCGAACCCTAATTCTCCATCACCCGTCACCACAATGGTAGGCCACTATCCTACCATCGAAAGTTGATTGGGCAGAAATTTGAATGATGCATCGCCAGCACGAGGGCCGTGCGATCCATCGAGTTATCATGAATCATCGCAGCACGAGCAGAGCTCGTGTCAACCTTTTATCTAATAAATGCATTCCTTCCAGAAGTCAGGGATTGTTGCACGTATTAGCTCTAGAATTACTACGGTTATCCGAGTGGCAGGTACCATCAAACAAACTATAACTGATTTAATGAGTCATTCGCAGTTTCACAGTCTGAATTAGTTCATACTTACACATGCATGGCTTGATCTTTGGGACAAGCATATGACTACTGGCAGGATCAACCAGGTAGCATTCTTCACCGACACCGAAATGGAATGATCCGAGCAACGGGGGCACTCGGACCAAGGCACGCACGACAGTCATCCTCAAGGAACATTGAATTCTTTCTCTATGCTCCATAACAGAGAATTCGAGCATCATGTCATAGGCTGACAGACCAAGCATCCTTAAGGGTGCTCGAATTGCGAGGTACGACATGGGCCCTGACGTCCCCCCGCACTGCATTTCCGGATGGAGCAGCGGTGCAAGGTTGAAAATGACTGATTGTACGGACAGTTGCCATCTCAATGGGAATTCAATGCGGGAAAACTAATTACAGCAGAGGCTAACAGCCCTCGCTCCAACTATTGTGGAGGTTGTCGCACGGTGCCTTCGCCGCCGTAGCAGGGACACAATGCACGCGATCAAGCCCTTCACCACTCACGCAATATCACGTACGCAATGCTTGGGTACGAATCTTATTGCAAAACCACCCCATGGAGAAACTCTACAAGGAAGGCTAGACGAAGAATAGGAAACCCAAGCACGACTCGCTGGATTCGAAGAAACACAAGACATGTTGGCCATCCGATCAAAAGGGATCATACAGGGACGCTCAAATATTAAATCGGACAAGAGACGGCTATGTTGGGTGCCGGGACACACCGGGGATGCCCACGTCGGGTGCGGGGCAGGCCAGGGGATGCCCATATCGGGTGCTGGGGTATGCTGGGGACACCCACATTGGGTGCGAGGCAGGCCGGGGGATGCCTACATCGGGTGCGGGATAGGCCGGGGGATACCCAGCACACCGGGGGATGCCCACATCGGGTGCCAGGGCAGGCCAGGGAATGCCCATGAAGGGTGCTGGGGCATGCCAAGGGATGCCCACGTCGAGTGTCGGGGCACGCCAAGGGAAACCCAGGTCGGGTGCCAGGACAGGCAGGGGAATGCCCACGTCAGGTGCCGGGGCACGCCGGGGGACGCCAACGTCAGGTGCCGGGGAAGGTCGAGGGACGCCCACGTCAGGTGCGGGATAGGCCGGGGGATGCTCACGTCGGGTGATGGAGCACGCCTGGGAATGCCTACGTCGGGTGCTAGGGCACACCGGGGCATGCCAGGTTTGCCCCTGTTGGGTTCCGAGGCAGGCCGGAGGACGCCCACGTCGGGTGCCGGGACACGTCGGGGGAATCCCACATCGAGTGCCGGGGCACGCCTACGTCGGGTGTGGGACAGGCCGAGGGACGCCTACGTCGAGTGCCGGGGCATGCCAGGGGACGCCCATGTCTGGTTCCGGGGCAGGCCGGGGGATGCCCATGTCGAGTGCCGGGGCACGTCGGGGGATGCCCATGTCGGGCGCTGGGGCACGCCAGGGGATGCCCAAGTCAGGCGCCTGGGCACATTGGGAGATGCCAGGTCAAGTGCCGGGGCACACTGGGGGATGCCCACATTGGGTGCCGGGGCACGCTGGGGATGCCCACGTCGGGTGCCTGGGCACATCGGGGAATGCCAGGTCGAGTGCTGAGATACACTGGGGCACGCCCACATCGGGTGTCGGGGCACGCTGGGGAACGCCCACGTCGGGTGCAGGGCAGGCCAGGGGACACCCTCGCCGGGTGCTAGGGCATGCCGGGGGACACCCACGCTGAGTGCTGGGGCAGTCCAGGGGAAGCCCAAGTCAGGTGCCGGGGGACACCCATGTCGGGTGCCGGGGCATGGTGGGAATTCCCCAACAGAAGCCGGGGCACGATGGGAATTCCCTACCGAAAGTGTAGCCACAAATTCGCCGGCGATTGCTGGAAATGTGCCCGGCCAGAGACCTAAATGGGACACAGCCACTGCCTACCCATGGCCTTAGCGCTTGGCAACTGATGCCCATGCGTCTACCCTTGCCAACCCCTTGATAGCACACACCCCCCTATATATGTTTTAGAAGGCGAAACCCAAATGTGGAGAGGGAGTCATTTCGCGTGCAAAATTTTCAGAACTAGGGTTCCAAAATTCGCTCCCTAACTTTTCACGCAAGAAACCACATGGCTGTCGGCGCCTTTTGCCTGCAGCCTCGGCAATCATCCCTCTTCTTTGTCGGCGCCTCTCGCCAATGACGGCCGTTTGATCTCATCGCTTCCCACGGTGGTGGTAGAGAAACATCCCTTGTTCATGCTATTCGCCTAGGTTTTTCTCTCATGGGGAAGAAATCGAGGAGTAAGATGCCTTCCAAGGCATTGCCGGATATGCGTGTGAGCGATGAATCATTCAAATCGGTGAAGGACCGTGTGAAGGACATTGAACGAAAGAAAACATTGAAGGAAGCAGTTTTGGTGGATAATCCACACTTGGATGATGACGCTGCATTGGCTAGAGCCATAGTGGCTGATCGGATGGAGATGGATAAGGAGATTCACGTCGACTCCTTTGCCCTTGTCGTGGTAGACACGCCGGAGGCTGCCGCGACCAGAAGCCCCACGCAGGGGTTGGTGGACTCAGCCATGGACGACACGACCCTGGTGGTACCTATCATTTGCAACCCAAGCCCAAGGAGAAAACCCTCGGCAGAAGGGAGACGCAGCACCACCCCAGGCACCCGGCGTCGATTGGACATTGTGACCCCCTGGCCTCGCCCTCTCGGTAGGCACGCGGGGATCCTCGGCAGTCTAGCGCCGCATCTCGGTAGGGGTAGGGGAATGCTACTCAGCAGGGCACCGAGAATATCGGGAGCACTGAGATTTCTCGGCAAGATAGGGCTAATCCTCGGTAGGCGCAGGGCAATCCTCAGCAGCACTACTCGTCGCGCGCGTCTGGCTCCCCGACTCGGAAGGTTGCACTGAGCGTGGGTGGAAGCGCAAGACAGGCCCCAGGCGACATGCGCATGCACGAGACGCGATGTCAGGGTCTCGACAGTAGGGCGGACAACGCGATTAGCGCGCGCGGCAAGATGATTCGGGCAAGGGTTCCACTCCAAAGGAACTGGTTGACTACTCAAAGTTTGTTCACAAGAATAATATTGATCCAGATAGAAAACTCGAATACATTGCTCCCTGTGATGGAGTGGCCAATCTAGATCCAAAGGATGATTCTAATGCTTGGAAATACACGTTGGTGAGGTATTTCTTGGGATGTTTCCCGGGCATGCAAGCTCTCCATGCCATCCGCCGAGCGTGGGGAGTCAAATACACCATAGTCATGCATCAATCGGGATGGATTATCTTCCATCTCTGCTTGGAAGAAGATGTGCGGAAAGTGTTGGACAATGCTCCTCACTCCATATGGGAGCGAAAGGCTTCCACGAGCCTTTTAGTTTGATGACTGGGAAATCTCCCATGTCCCGATCTGGATCCATCTTCCGTCATTTCCATTGGAGTTGTGGTTGAAGAACCACATTAGCAAGGTGGCCTCATTGGTTTGTTGACCGATTATGATAGATGATACTTCCGTTAAAGCGGATAAAGTATCGTTCGTGCGTGTGCGGGTGGATTTTGATGTCTCGCAAGAGCTCCCGAAGGAGGTTACCTTTAACTACTGAGGGGCGAACTACCCTCAAACTGTTCTGTATGAACGTCTCCCGGTGTATTGTACTAAGTGCAGAAAGTTTGGCCACTTGGTTAGTTACTGTGATGAGCTTGATGGTGGAGATAAGGGGGAGAAGGAGAAGGAGAATCCACAGGAGTCCACACGGTTGGAAGAAGGGGTAGATGAGGAAGGGTTCCAGCAGGTGGTAACAAGGAACACTAGACCGAGGAAAAAAAGGAACAGGAATGGGAAGAAGAAGGCTTCAGGCCCTCAACTTGCCCATGAACAGAGAGAGAAGGTCACGTCTAGAAAATATCAAATCTTGGATGAACAGGATCCTGATGACTGGAGGATCAATAGGCAGGATGGTAAAAAGCCCGCTTAAGTTAACACTAGGAAAACTTGGGCGTCAAAAATGGAGGAGGAGAATGAGGAGGCCATGGGTTGTTCGGGACGGTCTCCGCCTCCTAGCCTTACGTACAGGGCTGATGGAGGCAGGCACAGCACTGGAATCATTATCCAGGAACTGCAGGGCAGAGGGAATAGACTAGGACGAGGCGGGGGCTCCTCCCCCAATGCTCGTCAATGAGGTTTTTAGCATGGAATGTACGAGGGCTTTCAGCCCCTCATGCGCAGCGAGCAGCCCGCTGGTTAGTTTGCAAACATAAAGTGTGTTTAGTAGGTTTTCTTAAGACTGGATTATCTGTGGATAATGTGGTGGACATTGTTGGTAGAATTGTTACTAGTTGGCATACCGTGAATAATTTTGATGTTGTTTATGGTGGACGTATTGTAGTTGTGTGGGTTTCCGCTTTGATTACTATTGGTAATGTTATGCTCCATGAGCAATGTATCTCTGGTTTGGTTCACTATTTGATTTCTCAGCAGGAGTTCCACAACAGTGTTGTATACGCACGTAATGGCGTTGTTGATAGGCGTAGGCTATGGAACCATCTCTTTTCGATTGTCCCCGCAGTTAACTCTCCCTAGATGCTCCTTGTAGACTTTGATTGCATCAGGAAATCGGAAGAGCATTCTGAAATTGTTCCGTCTCATCGAAACTGGTGCAGGGTGGACTTTGAGGAGTTGTGTGTTGAACTGGGATTGGATGATGCTAAGTCTAAGGGGTGCTTCTTCACCTGAACGAATGGCAGAATATGGAGTTGTATTGATACAGTATTGGTGAATTCGAACTAGAATCTCAGTTTGGGAGTAGTGGAGTCAGAGTTTCTTCCCATGTGGGCCACTTCGGACCACTGCCCTGCCCTAGTTTCTGTGTTTCACGCCGAGTACTCGAAGGGCAGACCATTCAGATATGTGAACATGTGGAAGACCAGCAGTGGCTATTTGGATACAGTGTAAGAGGCATGGGACTCGCAAGTATGGGGTAAGGCTCATTTCAGTGTGTGTCGACGGCTGAAGCTTCTCAAGCTAAAGTTACGCCGGCTTGGCAAGAGAGACTTTGGCCACATCACTGTGAGAGCGGAGCAAGCTAGAATGGAACTTGACAACCTGCAGCTGGAGAGTCATGCTGATCCTGGTAACATTGAGAAATGAGATAGAGTTCGGGAAGCAGCCAAGAGGATCGACTTCTTGTGTCACACCGAACACCTTTTCCTTTCTCAGATGGCCAGGGCTGAGTATTTGATCAATCATGATAAACCCACAAAGTTCTTCTACAAGAAGATTAAGTCTAATAGCGTAAGGAATATCATTCCCTCCATACGTACCAAAACCGGGCACACTTTCTCCCGGGATGAAGTCATTGGAGAGTTCCTTATGTTTTATAGAGACTTGTTGGGCACTGCAGGGGAGTGTAAGGAGATTGATGATAGTGTGTTTGAGTGGGGTGTTGTGTTGAGTGATCAGCAGGCACAGGAGCTCGTAGCACCTATCACGGCTGAGGAAGTGAAGGGGGTTGTGTGGAGTATGAATGGTGATAAGGCTTCCGGTCCAAATAGGTACACGACTGCCTTCTTCCGAGATGCGTGGGATGTGGTAGGTACAGATGTTTTGGCTATTGTCCAGGAATTCTTTCAGTCCGGGTAGTTGCTGCGACAGATGAATGCTACGTTTATTACACTCATCCCGAAAGGGAAGCACGATCCTACTGTCAGGGACTTCCACCCTATTTTGTGCTGCAATGTGTTGCACAAGATCATATCTGGAATCATTGTGGCACGAATGACGGATCTTATGGAGGGTTTGGTTGCAGAGAATCATTTCGGTTTCGTTAAGAACCGAAGAAAGAGGGATTACGTGATGCTTGTTCAGGAGATAGTGAAGAATTACAGGTGGGCCAAGCATCTACAGTATAGGAGAATGGCAATTAAAGTGGATATTAAGAAGGCGTATGATTCGGTGGATTGGGGTTTTCTGCGTGGAGTTCTTACAGGTTTGAAGTTTCCCCCACGTATGATAGGATGGATCATGGAATGTGATACCACCATCTCATTCTCCATCCTGATAAATAGCACACCTGAGGGGTATTTCGACGGTAAGAGGGTCTTACATCAGGGAGATCCATTGTCGTCTCTAATATTTGTTCTCTGCATGGATTATTTCTCCCGGCTCTTTAGGAGAATGACCGTGACAAATAACTACAAGTTTCACTCTCGGCATTATGCGAAAGTAGGCGTCACCCATCTGGCGTTTGCAGACGATTTGATCATCTTTGCCTATTGCAACCGCTCCTCCGCAGAAGTTGTTGCTAGGGCACTTGATCTCTTCGCTCGGATGTCAGGGTTGGAGGTGAGTGCGGACAAATCACACTTGTTTATGGCAGGTGTTCTGGAGGATGAGGAGCAGGCGATCCGTGAGGTGTTGCCATATCAGGAAGGCACCTTCCCCGTACGCTACTTGGGAGTTTCGCTGCAGGGAAGCAAGCTACAGGAGTCAGCCTTTGAGTTGCTCATCACGCAGATATCTAACTTGATCAGGGGCTGGTCCACGCATTTGCTCTCGTATGCTGGTCGACTGGAACTCATTCGGTTGGTGGTCTATGGGCTGATGAACTTCTGGACTACGATGGTGAAGGTCCCCAGAAATTCTTTTGGGGAACCACAAGGGGTGCAATTCGTTGGGAGGAGGTCATCCTACCTAAGGAACAGGGCGGCCTGGGACTTAGGGGACTCGACCTGCTGAATGATGTAGCTCTTTGTGGTGTGTTGTGGGATGTGCATCTAGAGAAGTGATTACTGTGGATTAAGTGGATTAATGTCATTTATCTTCAGTCCTCTTCGTGCTGGGATGTTGAGGTAAACTACAGTGCCTCAATAGTATGGAAGGACATCCTTCGTGTGAGGGATAGGGTTCGAGCATGGATCGGAGGTGATATTGTGACCTCATTTGCGTCTTGTTCGGAGATGGAAAGGCTTCTTGTAGGGAAGCTGTATTGGCTAGCCGCTAACTCTGCGCCGGTACAGCCCATCTACAAGAAGTTGTGGAGTTCGTGGGTTCCTCAGAAACATTTGTTCAGGATGTGGATCACTGTGAGGAATTGTTTGCTTACCATGGACATATGGAGACGATATGAAAGCCCGGTTGAGTGTGTGCTGTGCGTGGGGGCCCCCGAATCGAGAGACCATCTCTTCTTCGGATGCCCGTTCACGAGGTACGTATGGAACCGAGTAAGGAGTAAAGTGGAGTGGAGGAGATAGGTTACCATGTTGAAGGCCGGCTTCAAGTGGCTCAGCAACGACCGACATGTCCATGTGCGCGAGAGGAGGAGGTGGACGCTCACTCTTTATGGAAGCGTCTTCCTCATATGGAAGGCTCGGAATGAAGCACTCTTTGAGGGCACCCGACCTTCACCGGACAGTTTGATCAATTCCATTCTTATGCATGTAATTCGATTTGAGCATTTGTTATCTAAATAGGTTTATTACCGTATTTTGGTTGCTCCACATGGAGTTGTAATTATATGACTGTACTCTGGCTTCAGCCTTTTGATTTTTGAATATTAATATATCATTCAGAGGTGAAACCCAAGTGACAGTCGCAGATATTGAAATTCCCTGGGAGGCAAGTTTTTGGTTCCCGTCGATGCGGACGTCCGTTTAGCACGAAACATTGCATGCCCCACAGAAATTGCGCAAGGAATTCATTTTTGAAGTTGGAATTCAGTTTTGAGATTCTAATTTTTTTGATATTTTTTTATTTCAGCGCATTCAATATGTCTGGCGACATCGAATGTGCCCACATATCGACGGATGGTGGTCGGTTGAGATTGTACGCCCCATCAAAATCACGCAAGGAATTCATTTTTTGAGTGGAATTTCACTTTTGAGATTCGAATTCATTTTTAGTACTTTGCTCACGCACGATTGTTGGCTAGTATTGCCGGGGATTGCCTAGGATTGCGCATGCCCGTTGCCTCGGATTGCCCATGTCGGGGGTTACCTAGGAAGAACATTGTTGGGTTGCACATGGTTGTCCACGGTTGCCCAGGATTGCCCAAAGTGGTTGCCTAGGATTTCCCGGGCCAAGCCTCGTCGGGTTGCCCATGGCTGCCTACGATTGCCCATGGTTGTCTAGGAAGAACCCCGTCAGGCTGCCATGGTTGCCTCGGATTGCGCATGTCGGGTACCAGGGGTTGCCCAGGAAGAACCTCGTCGGGTTGTCCATGGTTGCCTAGGAATGCCCACGCCCATTGCCTGGGATGCTCACGAGGGTTACCCACGATGAGTGCCTGGGCATGCCCACGCCATGGCCCATGCTCACGGTTGCCCACGGGGGTCGCCCACGTATGCCCACGCATGTTGCCACGGGTTGCCCATGCACAGGCCATGCTTGCACGGCCCATGCCCATGGCCGTTTCCTTGGTTTGCCCATGCTATGGCCCAAGCCCAACTCCAATTGTCCACGGTTGCCCACGGTGGTCGCCCATGTATACCCACGCCCATTGCCATGGGTTGCTCACGCCCGTTGCCATGGGTTGCCCTTGCACACGCCATGCTTGCTTGGCCCATGCCAACGGCTTGCCCACAACCGTTCCCTTTGCTTGCCCATCCCATGGCCCATGCCCAACTCCCGTTGCCCAAGATTGCCCACGGGGGTCGCCCACAGCTTGCCCACAGGTTGCCCATGCATATGCCATGCTTGCACGGCCCATGCCCACGGATTTCCCATGGCCGTTGCCTTGGCTTGCCCATGCCATGGCCCATGCCCAGGATTGCCCAAGGGGGTCGCCCACGTATGCCCACGCCTGTTGCCATGGGTTGTCCATGCACACAGGCCATGTTTGCATGGCCCATGCCCATGGCTTGCCCACGGCCGTTGCCTTGGCTTGCCCATGCCATAGCCATGCCCAACTCCTGTTGCCCGGGATTGCCCACGGGGGTCGCCCATGGCATTTCCCATGCCCGTTGCCATGGCTTGCCCATGCCATGCCCATTCCCAACTCCCGTTGCCCACGGGGGTCACCAACGGCTTGCCACACCCGTTGCCATGCGTTGTGCATGCACAGGCCATGCTTGCACGGCCTATGCCCACGGCTTGCCTACGGTCATTGCCTTGGCTTGCCCATGCCATGGCCCATGCCTAACTCCCGTTGCCCAGGATTGTCCATGGGGGTCGCCCACGTATGCCCACGCCCATTGCCACGGGTTGCCCATGCACACAGGTCATGCTTGCATGGCCCATGCCCACGGCTTGCCCACGGCTGTTGCCTTGGCTTGCCCATGCCATGGCCCATGCCCAACTCCAGTTGCCCAGGATAGCCTACGGGGGTCGCCCACGGCTTGCCCACGGGTTGCCCATCCACAGGTAATGCTTGCACGGCCCCTGCCTACGGCTTACCTACGGTCGTTGCCTTGGCTTACCGATGCCATGGCCCATGCCCAAATCCCTTTGCTCAAGATTACCCAAGGGGGTCGCCCACGTATGCCCACGCCCGTTGCCACGGGTTGCCCATGCACACAGGCCATGCTTGCATGGCCCATGCCCACGGCTTGCCCATGGCCGTTGCCTTGGCATGCCCATGCCATGGCCCATGCCCAACTCCCGTTGCCCATGGTTGCCCACTGGGGTTGCCTACGTATGCCCACGGGGGTCGGCCACGGGTTGCCCTCGCCCGTTGCCACGGGTTGCCCATACACAGGCCATGATTGCACGGCCCATGCCCACGGCTTGTCAGTGGTCGTTGCCTTGGCTTGCCCATGCCATGGCCCATTCCAAACTCCCACTACCCACGGTTGCCAACGGGTGTCGCCCACAGCTTGCCCACGCCCGTTGCCACGGGTTTCCCATGCACAGGCCATGCTTGCATGGCCCATGCCCACGGCTTACCTACGGCCGTTGCCTTGGCATGCCCATGTCATGGCCCATGCCTAACTCGCGTATGCCCACGCCCATTGCCACGGGTTGCCCATGCACAAGCCATGCTTGCACGGCCCATGCCCATGGCTTGCCCACGGCCGTTGCCTTGGCTTGCCCATGCCATGGCCCATGCCCAACTCCCGTTGCACAAGATTGCCCACGGGGGTCGCCCACGTATGCCCACGTCCATTGCCACGGGTTGCTCATGCACACAGGCCATGCTTGCACTGCCCATGCCCACGGCTTGCCCACGTCCGTTGCCTTGGCTTGCCCATGCCATGGCCCATGCCCAACTCCCATTGCCCATGGTTGCCCACTGGGGTTGCCTACGTATGCCCACAGGGTCGGCCACGGGTTGCCCACGTCCGTTACCACGGGTTGCCCATACACAGGCCATTCTTGTACGGCCCATGCCCACGGCTTGCCAACGGCCGTTCCCTTAGCTTGCCCATGCCATGGCCTATTCCAAACTCCCACTGCCCACGGTTGCCCACGGGGGTCGCCCACGACTTGCCCACGCCCGTTGCCACGGGTTTCCCATGCACAGGCCATGCTTGCATGGCCCATGCCCAAGGATTGCCTACGGCTGTTGCCTTGGCATGCCATGCCATGGCCCATGCCTAACTCGTGTTGCCCACAGTTTCCCAAGGTGGTCGCCCACATATGCCCACGCCCATTACCACGGGTTGCCCATGCACAAGCCATGCTTGCATGGCTCATGCCCACGGCTTGCCCATGGCCGTTGCCTTAGCTTGCCCATGCCATGGCCCATGCCCAACTCCTGTTGCCCAGGATTGCCCACGAGGTCGCCACGTATGCCCACGCCTGCTGCCACAGGTTGCCCATGCACACAGGCCATTCTTGCACGGCCCATGCCCACAGCTTGCCAACGGCCGTTGCCTTGTCTTGCCCATGCTATGGCCCATGCCCAACTCCCATTACCCACGGTTGCCCACAGGTGTCGCCCACGTATGCCCATGTGGGTTGGCCTCGGGTTGTCCACGCCCGTTGCCACGGGTTACCCATGCACAGGACATGCTTGCATGGCCCATGCCCACGGCTTGCCCATAGCCATTGTCTTGGCTTGCCCATGCCATGGCCCATTCCCAACTCCCATTACCCACGGTTGCCCACGGGGGTGGCCCATGGCTTGCCTACGCCCGTTGTCACGGGTTGCCCATGCACAGGCCATGCTTGCACGGCCCATGCCACGGCTTCCCTATGGTCGTTGCCTTGGCTTGTCCATGCCAAGGTCCATGCCCAACACGCGTTGCCCACAGTTGCCCATGGGGGTTGCCCACGTATGTCCATGCCCATTGCAACGGGTTACGCATGCACAGGCCATGCTTGCAAGGCCCATGCCCACGGCTGTTACCTTGGCTTGCCCATGCCAGAGCCCATGCCCAACACCCGTTGCCCACGGGGGTCGCCCACGGCTTGCCCATGCAAAGGCCATGCTTGCACGGCCCATGCCCACAGCTTGCCTATGGCGGTTGCCTTGGCTTGCCCATGTCATGGCCCATGCCCAACTCCCATTGCCCATGGTTGCCCACGGGGGTCACCCACGTATGCTCACGCCCATTGCCATGGGTTGCCCATGCACAGGCCATGCTTGCACAGCCCATGCCCACGGTCGTTGCCTTGGCTTGCCAATGCCATGGCCCATGCCTCACTCGTGTTGCCCAGGGTTGCCCACAGGAGTCGTCCATGGCTTGCCCATGCACAGGCCATGCTTGCACGGCCCATGCCAATGGCTTGCCCATGGCTGTTGCCTTTGCATGTCCATGCCATGGCCCATGCCCAACTCCCGTTGCCTAGGATTGCCCACGAGGGTCGCCCACGTATGCCCACGCCCGTTGCCACAGGTTGCCCATGAACAGGCCATGCTTGCACGGCCCATGCCCACGGCTTGCTCATGGCCGTTGCCTTGGCTTGCCCATGCCATGGCCCATGCCCAACTCCCATTGCCCAAGATTACCACGGGGTCTCCTACGTATGCCCACGCCCATTGCCATGGGTTGCCCATGTACAGGTCATGCTTTCACGGCCCATGCCCATGGCTTGCTCATGGCCGTTGCCTTGGCTTGCCCATGCCATGGCCCACGCCCAACTCCCGTTGCCCAGGATTGCCCATGGGGGTCGCCCATGTATGCCCACGTCCGTTGCCACGTGTTGCCCATGCACACAGGCAATGCTTGCACGGCCCATGCCCATGGCTTGCCCACGGCCGTTGCCTTGGCTTGCCCATGCCATGGCCCATTCCCAACTCCCATTGCCCACGGGGGTCGCCCACGGCTTGCCCACGCCTGTTGCCACGGGTTGTCCATGCACATGCCATGCTTGCACGGCCCATGCCCACGGCTTGCCTACGATCATTACCTTGGCTCGTCCATGCCATGGCCCATGCCAAACTCGCGTTTCCCACGGTTTCCCATTGTGGTCGCCCACGTATGCCCACACCCATTGCCACGGGTTGCCAATGCACAGGCAATGCTTGTATGGCACATGCCCACGGCCGTTTCCTTGGCTTGCCCATGCCATAGCCCATGCCCAACTCCCATTACCCATGGTTGCCCACGGGGGTCACCCAAGGCTTGCCCATGCACGGACCATGCCGATGGCTTGCCTACGGCCGTTGCCCACGATTGCCCACGGGGGTCGACCACGTATGCCCATGCCCATTGCCACGGGTTGCCCATGAACATGCCATGCTTGCACAGCCCATGCCCACGGCTTGCCCATGGCCGTTGCCTTGGCTTGCCCATGCCATGGCCCCGGCCCAACTCTCGTTGCCCACGGGGTCGCCCATGGCTTCCCCATGCACAGGCCACGCTTGCAAAGCCCATGCCCATGGGTTGCCCACGGCTGTTGCCTTGGCATGCCCATGCCATGGCCCATGCCCAACTCCCGTTGCCAAAGATTGCCCACGGGGGACGCCCACGTATGCCCACACCCATTGCCACGGGTTGTCCATGCACACGCCATGCTCGTACGGCCCATGCCCATGGCAGTTGCCTTGGCTTGCCCATGCTATGGCCCATGCCCAACTCCCGTTGCCCACGGTTACCCACGGGGGTCGCCCACGTATGCCCATGTTCGTTGCCATGGGTTGCCCATGCACAGGCCATGCTTGCACGGCCCATGCTCACGTCAGTTGCCTTAGCTTGCCCATGCCATGGCCCATGCCCAACTTCCATTGGCCACTGTTGCCCACGGGGATCGCCCACGTATGCCCACGCCCGTTGCCACGGGTTGCCCATGCCCATGGCTTGCCCACGGCCGTTGCCTTGGCCTTCCCATGTAATGGCCCATGCCCAACTCCCATTGCCCACGGTTGCCTATGGGGGTCGCCCACGTATGCCCACGCCCATTGCCCGTGCCCGTGCCGATGGCTTGCCCACGGCCATTGCCCGTGCCGATGGCTTGCCCACGGTCATTACCTTGGCTTTCCCATGCAATGGCCCATGCCCAACTTCCGTTGCCCACGACTGCCCATGGGGGTCGCCCACACCCGTTGCCATGGGCTGCTCATGCACTGGCCTTGCTTCCGTGGCCTATGCCTACGGCTTGCCATGGCCGTTGTCTTGGCTTGCCCATGCCATGGCCGATGCCCAACTCCAATTGCCCACGGTGATGTATGCCTACGCCCATTGCCATGGGTTGCCCATGCACAGGCCATGCTTGCACGGCCCATGCCCATTGCCGTTGCCTTAGCTTGCCCATGCCATGACCCTTGCCTAACTCTCGTTGCCCACGGTTGCCCACGGGGGTCGCCCACGTATGCCCACGCCTGTTGCAACGGGTTGCCCATGCACAGGCCACGCTTGCATGGCCCATGCCCATAGCTTGCCCAGGGCCGTTGCCTAGGCTTGCCCATGTCATGGCCCATGGCCACGGTTGCCCACGGCCATTGCCTAGGATTGCCCATGGGGATTGCCTGCAAGGGCCAAGGCTTGCCCGTGCCAAGGCCATGCTTGCCCATGCCATGGCCTATGTCCACGCTTGCCCACTCCCGTTGGCTAGGATTGCCCATGGGGGTTGCCCACTCCCGTTGCCTAGGATTGCCCATGAGGTTGCCTAAGGGCTGGTTGCCCATGCCCATTGCGCACGATTGCCCACATGAGTATCCCATGCACACGCTTGCCCATGCCATGGCCACGGCTTGCCCACACGCCTGTTGCGTAGGATTGCCCATGCCGTGGCCCATGCACGGGCCACTACTGGCCCGTGCCAAGGCCACGCTTACCCATGCCATGGCCCATGGCCACGGTTGCCCATGCCCGTTGCCTAGGATTGCCCACGAGTGGCTCCTGGGATTGCCCATGACTTTGTACTTACGCGTTCTCTCGAGATACCATTTGATTTTTCCCTCGGAACGCGTAGGGATGGGTCAGGCTGGGGCATGCCGGGAGACGCCCACGTCGGGTGTGGGATAGGCCGGTGGATGCCGGCACGCTAGGGGATGCCCACATCAGGTGTCGGGGTAGGCCGGGGGACGCCCACGTCGATGCCAGGGTAGGTCGGGGGATGCCCACGTCGGGTGCCGGGGCACGCCGGGGGACACCCACGTCGGGTGTCGGGGCAGTCCAGGGGACGCCCACGTCGGGTCCTGGATAGGCCGGGGGATGCCCACTTCGGGTGCCGGGGCAGGCCAGGGGACGTCCACGTTGGGTGCCGAGGCACGCCCACGTCAGGTGTGAGATAGGTTGGAGGACGCCCACATCGGGTGTCGGGGTAAGCCCACGTCAGGTGCAGGATATGCCCGGGGATGTCCACATCAGGTGCGAGACAGGCCGGGGGACTCCTACATCGAGTGTCGTGGCATGCCGGGGAATGCCCACATCGGGTGCCAAAGCACGCTGGGGGACGCCAACGTCGGGTGCCGAGGCACGCCGAGGGATGCCAAGGGACGCCCACATCGAGTGCCGGGGCATGCTGGGGGATGCCCATGTCGGGCGCCAGTGTATGCCGGGGACGCCCACGTCGGGTGCCTGGGCACGCCGGGGGACGCTCAGGTCGGGTGCCGGAGCATGCCAGGGGAAAGCCACGTCGAGTGCCGGAGCACGCCGGGGATGCCCACGTCAGGCGCCTAGGCATGCCGAGGGAAACCCACATCGGGTGTCGGAGTATACCATAGTCATGTATCAATCAGGATGGATTATCTTCCGTCTCTGCTCGGAGGAGGATGTGCAGAAGGTGTTGGACAGTGCTCCCCACTCTATATGGGAATGATACTTTATGCTTGAAAGGCTCCCATGAGCTTTTTAGTTTGATGATAGGGAAATCTCTCATGTCCCAGTCTGGATTCGCTTGCCATCGTTCCCATTAGAGTTATGGTCGAAGAACCACATTAGCAAGGTGGCCTCATTGGTTGATAGACCTATTATGGTGGATGATATTTCCGTTAAGGCGGATAAAGTATCGTTTGTGCGTGTACGAGTTGATATTGATGTCTCGCAGGAGCTCCCGAAGGAGGTTACTTTCAACTACCGAGGGGCGAACTTTTCTCAAACTGTGCTGTACGAACGTCTTCCAGCGTATTGTACCAAGTGCAGGATGTTCGGTCACCAAGTTAGTGATTGTGACATGATTGATGACAGAGATAAGGCGGAGAAAGGGAAGGAGCAGCCACCAGAGACCGCACGGGTGGAAGAAGGGGTAGATGAGGAAGTGTTCCAACAGGTGGGAGCTAGGAACACGAGGCCGAGGAAGAAGAGAAACAGGAATGGGAAGAAGAAGACCGCAGGCCCTCAACTTACCACTGAGCAGAGAGAGAAGGTCACGTCTAGGAAATATCAAATCCTGGACGACTTGGATCCTGATGACTGGAGGATCAATAGGCGAGAAGGTGAACACAAGAAAGACTTGGGCATCGGAAATAGAGGAAAAGGACGAGGAGGCTATGGGATGGTCAGGGAGGTCTCCGCCACCCAGCCTCATGCATAGGGCTGATGGGGGCAGGCACGGTACTGGAATTATCATCCAGGAACCGCAGGGCAGAGGTAATGGTCTGGGACGAGGCGGGGGCTCCTCCCCCAACGTTCTTCAATGAGGTTTCTGGCATGGAACGTACGAGGACTTACAGCCCCTCGTGCGCAGCGAGCAGCCCGCAGGTTAGTTCGCAAGAATAAAGTGTGCTTAATAGGTTTTCTTGAAACTAGATTATCTGTTGATAATGTGGTGGACATTGTGGGTAGAATTGTTCCTAGTTGGAGTATTGTGAATAACTTTTATATTGTTGATGGAGGTCGTATTATGGTTGCGTGGGATTCCACCTTGATTATTGTTAGTAATGTTCTGCTCCATGAGCAATGTATCTCTGGTTTGGTTCGCTGTTTGGTTTCTCAGCAGGAGTTCCTCATTAGTGTTGTATACGCCCGTAATGGCGTTGTTGATAGGCGTAGGCTATAGAGTCATCTCTCTTTGGTTGTCCCCGCAGTTAACTCTCCCTGGATGCTCCTTGGAGACTTTAATTATGTCAGGAAACTGGAAGAGCGATCGGAAATTGTTCCATCTCATCGGAACTGGTGCAGGGTAGATTTTGAGGAGTTGTGTGTTGAACTGGGGTTGGATGATGCTAAGTCTAAGGGGTGTTTCTTCACCTGGACAAATGGCAGAATATAGAGTCATATTGATAGAGTACTAGTGAATTCGAACTTGAATCTCAGTTTGGGAGTAGTGGAGTCGGAGTTTCTGCCATGAGGGCCACTTCGTACCACTGCCCTGCCCTAGTTTCTGTGTTTCACGCCGAGCAACCAAAGGGTAGACCGTTCAGATATGTGAACATGTGGAAGACCAGCAGTGGATTTTCAGACACTGTGTTAGACGTATGGGACTCGCAAGTGTGGGGAATGGCTCAGTTCAATGTGTGTCTTCGATTGAAGCTTCTCAAGCCAAAGTTATGTCTGCTTGGCAAGTGAGACTTCGGCCACATAGCTGAGAGAGCGGAGCGAACTAGAGCGGAGCTCGACAGCCTACAATTGGAGATTCATGCTGACCCTAGAAACGTTGAGAAATGGGACAGAGTTCGGGAAGCAGCCAAGAAGGTCGATTTCTTGTTTCACGCCGAACATCTTTTCTTCTCTCATATTGCCAGGGCCGATTACTTGATCAATCAGGATAAGCCTACTAATTTCTTCTACATGAAGATCAAGTCCAATAGTGTAAGGAATATCATCCCCTCCATACGTACCGAAACCGGGCACACTTTCTCCTGGGATGAAGTCGTTGGAGAGTTCCTTACATTCTATAGGGACTTGTTGGGCACTGCGGGGGAGTGTGAGGAGATAAATGACAGCGTGTTTGAGTGGGGTGCTGTGTTGAGTGATCAGCAGGCATAGGAATTACTGGTACCGATCACGATCGAGGAGATAAAGGGAGTAGTGTGGAGTATGAACGGTGATAAGGCTCCCGGTCCGGATGGGTACACGGCTGCCTTCTTTCGAGATGCATGGGACGTGGTAGGATCGGATGTTGTGGCTGCTGTCAAGGAATTCTTTCAGTCTGGCAGCTGCTGCGACAGATGAATGCTACATTTATTACACTCATTCCGAAAGGGAAGCACGACCCTACTGTCAGGGACTTCCGCCCTATTTCGTGCTACAATGTGTTCTACAAAATCATATCTCGAATCATTGTGGCACGAATGACAGACCTTATGGAGGATTTGTTTGCGGAGAATCATTTTGGTTTTGTTAAGAACTGAAGAATGAGAGATTATGTGATGCTTGCTCAGGAGATAGTGAAGAATTACGGATGGGCAAAACATCGTCAATACAGGAGAATGGCGATCAAAGTGGATATTAAGAAGGCGTATGATTCGGTGGATTGGGGTTTTCTGCGTGGAGTTCTTACAGGTTTGAAGTTTCTCCAGCGTATGATAGGATGGATCATAGATTGTATTACCACCACCTCATTCTCTATCCTCATCAACGGCACACTTGAGAGGTACTTCGACGGTAAGAGAGGCTTACGTCAAGGAGATCCGCTGTCATCCCTCTTATTTGTTCTCTGCATGGATTATTTCTCCCGCCTTTTCAGGAGAATGATCGTGACAGAGAACTACAAGTTTCACTCTCGATAATGTGCGAAGGTTGACGTCACCCATTTGGCGTTTGCGGACGATTTGATTATTTTTGCCTATGGCAATCGCTCCTCTTCTGAAGTGGTTGCTAGGGCACTTGATCTCTTCCCTCGGATGTCAGGGTTGGAGGTTAGTGCGGACAAGTCACACTTGTTCATGGCAGGAGTTCCGGAGGATGAGGAGCAGGCGATCCGTGAGGTGTTGCCTTATCAGGAAGGCACCTTCCCTGTACGTTATTTGGGAGTTCCACTGCAGGGAAGTAAACTTCAGGAATCTGCATTTGAGCCACTCATCACGCAGGTAACTAATATGATTAGGGGCTGGTCCACACATTTGCTCTCGTATGCTGGTCTACTGGAGCTCATTCGGTCGGTGGTGTATAGGTTGATGAATTTCTGGACGTCGATGGTGAAAGTACCCAAAGGCGTTACGGATAGAATAGAACGGATGATTCGGAAATTCCTTTGGGAACCACAAGGGGTGCAGTTCGTTGGGAGGAGGTCATTCTCTATAAGGAACAGGGTGGCCTGGGACTTAGGGGACTCGATCTACTGAACGATGTAGCTCTTTGTGGTGTGTTATGGGATGTGCATCAGGAGAAGAGATCGTTGTGGATTAAAATGATTAATGCCATTTATCTTCAGTCCTCTTCGTGTTGGGATGTTGAGGTGAATTATAGCGCCTCAATTGTATGGAAGGATATCCTTCGTGCGAGGGATAGGGTTCGAGCACGGATCAGAGGAGACATTGTTTCCACATTTGCGTCGTGTTCGGAGATGGGAAGACTTCGTGTAGGGAAGTTGTACTGGCTTGCTGCTAACTCTATGCCGGTACAGCCTATCTACAAGAAGTTATGGAGTCCTTGGGTTCCTCAAAAGCATTCGTTCAGGATGTGAATCGCTGTGAGGAATCGCCTACTTACCATGGACAGATGGACACACTATGAAGGCTTGGTTGAGTGCGTACTGTGCGTGGGGGCCCCCGAATCGAGAGACCATCTCTTATTCGGGTGTCCATTCACGAGGAATGTATGGAATCGGGTTAGACATGAAGTGGAGTGGAGGAGACAGGTTACCACGTTGAAGGCCGGCTTCATATGGCTGATCAAGGACCGGCGTGTGCATGTACGTGAGAGGAGGAGGTGGACGCTTGCTCTCTATGGAAGCATTTTCCTCATTTGAAGGCTCGGAATGAAGCACTCTTCGAGGGTGCCCGACCTTCTCCGGACAGCTTGATCAATTCCATACTTATGCATGTAATTAGATTCGAGCATTTGTTATCTAGATAGGCTCATTTTTTTTGGTTGCTCTGATTTGGAGTTGTAATTATATGTATGTGACTCTAACTTTGGCCTATCATTTTTGAATAATTAACATATCGTTCATAGGCGAAACCCAAGTGAGAGAGGAGTCATTGCGCGTGCAAAATTTTCAGAACTAGGGTTCCAAAATTTGCTCCCTAACTTCTCACGAAAGAAATCACATGGCTGTCGACGTCTCTCGCCTGTAGCCTCGGCGGTCACTATTTGACGTCTCCCGATCATCCCTTTTTGTTGCCGGCACCTCTCGCCGACGACGGCCGCTTTGATCACACTGCTCCCCTCGGAGATGGTAGAGATTCAAACCTTGTTCATGCTATTCGTCTAGGTTTTTTCTCGTGGGGAAGAAATCGAGGAGTAGGACGCCTTCCAAGGCATTGCCGGATATGCTTGTGAGTGATGAATCGTTCAAATTGGTGAAGGTCCGAGCGAAGGACATTGAACGGAAGAAAACTTTGAAGGAAGCAGTATTTGTAGATAATCCGCATCTGGTTGATGGCACAGCATTGGCCGGATCCATAGTGGCCGACCGGATGGAGATGGAGGTGGAGATTACCGTCGGCTTGATGGCCCCTATCGTGGCGGACACGCCAGAGGCTGCCACATCCGGAAGCCCCATGCAGGAGTTGGTGGACTTGGCCATGGATGATACAACCCCGGTGGTCCCTATCGTTCGCAACCTGAGCCCAAGGAGAAAGCCCTCGACAGAAGGTAGGCAAAGTACCACCTCGGGCACCCGGCATCGGCTGTACGTTGCGACCCCCCTAGCCTTACCCTCTCGGCAGGCAGGTGGGAAACCTCGGCAGCCTGGCGCAGCATCTCGACAGGGATAGGAGACCACGGAAGACGCAGGGCAATCCTCGGCAATGCAGCTCGGTGCGCGCGTCTAGCTCCCCATCTTGGTAGATTGCGCTGAGCGTGGGTGCGAGCGCTGAGCAGGCTCCTAGCGACACGTGCATGCATGAGGGCGCGGCATCAGGGGCCGGCAGCAGGGCGGACAGCGCACTCAGCACGCGCGGCATGATGATTCGGGCAAGGGTTCCACTCCCAAAGAACTGATTGACTACTCCAAGTTCGTCAACAAGAATAATATTGATCCAGATAGGAAACTTGAATACATCGCACCCTGCGATGGAGTTGCCTACCTGGATCCGAAGGATGGCTCCGTTGCTTGGAAATACACGTTGGTGGGGTATTTCTCGGGGCGTTTCCCAGTCATGCAAGCTCTCCACGCCATCTGCCGAGCGTGGGGAGTCAAGCACACCATCATTATGCATCAATCGGGATGGATTATATTCCATCTCTGCTCTGAAGAAGATGTGCGGAAAGTGTTGGACAACGCTCCCTACTCCATATGGAAACGATATGTTATGCTTGAAAGGCTCCCACGAGCTTTTCAGTTTGATGACCGGGAAATCTCCCATGTCCCGGTTTGGATCCGCTTGCCATTGTTTCCATTGGAGTTGTGGTCGAAGAACCACATTAGCAAGGTGGCCTCGTTGGTTGGTAGACCTATTATGGTGGATGATACTTCCGTTAAGGCGGATAAAGTATCGTTCGTGCATGTGCAAGTTGATATTGATGTCTCGCAGGAGCTCCCGAAGGAGGTTACTTTCAACTACCAAGGGGCGAACTACTCTCAAACTGTGCTGTACGAACGTCTCCCGGCATATTGTACTAAGTGCAGGAAGTTCGGCCATTTGGTTAGTGATTGTGACGAGCTTGATGGGGGAGATAAGGGGGAGAAGGAGAAAGAGCTGCCACAGAAGACCACACGGGTGGAAGAAGGGGTGGATGAGGAAGGGTTCCAGTAGGTGGGAACCAGTAACACTAGGTCGAGGAAGAAGAGAAACAGGAATGGGAAGAAGAAGGCCGCAGGCCCTCAACTTACCCACGAGCCGAGAGAGAAGGTCACGTTTGGGAAATATCAAATCCTGACGACTTGAATCCTGATGATTGGAGGATCAATAGGCGGTATGGTAAATAGCCTGCTCAAGTTAACACTAGAAAAACTTTGGCGTCGGAAATGAAGGAGGAGGATGAGGAGGTCATGGGCCGCTCGGGACGATCTCCACCTCCCAGCCTTATGTATAGGGCTGATGGAGGCAGGCGCGACACTGGAATCATTATCCAGGAACCGCAGGGCAGAGGTAATGGACCAGGACGAGGCGGGGGATCATCCCCCAATGTTCATCAATAAGGTTTCTGGCTTGGAATGTACGAGGGCTTGCAGCCCCTCGTGCACAGCGAGCAGCCCGCAGGTTAGTTCGGAAGCATAAAGTGTGTTTAGTAGGTTTTCTTGAGACTAGATTATCTATAGATAATGTGGTGGACATTGATGGTAGAATTGTTCCTAGTTGGAATATTTTGAATAATTTTGATATTGTAGATGGGGGACTTATTGTGGTTGCGTGGGATTCCACTTTGATAACTGTTAGTAATGTTATGCTCCATGAGCAATGTATCTCTTGTTTGGTTCGATGTTTGATTTCTCAGCAGGAATTCCACATTAATGTTGTGTACTCTCGTAATAACATTGTTGACAGGCGTAGGCTATGGAGTCATCTCTCTACGGTTGTCCCCGCAGTTAACTCTCCCTGGATGCTCCTTGGAGACTTTAATTGCATCAGGAAACCGGAAGAGCAATCTAAAATTGTTCCATCTCATCGGAACTGGTGCAAGGTGGACTTTGAGGAGTTGTGTGTTAATCTGGGGTTGGATGATGCTAAGTCTAAGGGGTGCTTCTTCACCTAGATGAATGGCAGAATATGTAGTCGTATTGATAGAGTACTGATGAATTCGAATTGGAATCTCAGTTCGGGAGTAGTGGAGTCGGAGTTTCTACCCATGGGGGCTATTTTGGACCACTGCCCTGCCCTAATTTCTGTGTTTCATGCCGAGTACTTAAAAGACAGACCGTTCAGATATGTGAACATGTGGAAGACCAGCAGTGGCTATTTGGATACTGTGCAAAAGGTATGAGACTCGCAAGTGTGGGGTACGCCTTAGTTCAGTGTGTGTCGACGGTTGAAGCTTCTCAAGCCAAAATTACATCTACTTGGCAAGAGAGACTTCGGCCACATTGCTGAGACAGCGGAGCATGCTAGAGTGGAACTTGACTGCCTGCAGCTGGAGAGTCATGCTGATCCAGGAAATGTTAAGAAATGAGACAGAGTCCGGGAAGCAACTAAAAAGGTCGACTTCTTGTGTCACGCCGAACATCTTTTCTTTTCTCAGATGGCTAGGGCTGAGTATTTGATCAGTCAGGATAAACTCACAAAGTTCTTCTATAAGAAGATCAAGTCTAACAGCATAAGGAATACTATTCCATCCATATGTACCAAAACCGGGCACACTTCCTCTCGGGATGAAGTCGTTGGAGAGTTCCTTACGTTCTATAGAGACTTGTTGGGCACTGCGGGGGAGTGTGAGGAGATAGATGATAGTTTGTTTGAGTGGGGTGCGGTGTTGAGTGACTAGCAGGCGCAGGAGCTAGTGGTACCTATCACGGCCGAGGAGGTAAAGGGGGTAGTGTGGAGTATGAACGGTGAAATGGCTCCCGGTCCAGATGGGTACACAGCTACCTTTTTTCGAGATGCGTGGGACGTGGTAGGTTCGGATGTTGTGGCTGCGGTCCAAGAAATTTTCTATTCCGAGCAGTTGATGCAACAAATGAATGCTACATTTATTACACTCATCCCGAAGGGGAAACACGATCCTACTGTCAGGGACTTCTGCCTTATTTCGTGCTGCAATGTGTTGTACAAGATCATATCTTGAATCATTGTGGCACGAATGACGAATCTTATGGAGGATTTGGTTGTGGAGAATCATTTTGGTTTTGTTAAGAATCGAAGAATGAGGGATTGCGTGATGCTTGCACAGGAGATAGTGAAGAACTATGGGTGGGTTAAGCATCGTCAGTATAGGAGGATGGCGATAAAAGTGGATGTTAAGAAGGCGTATGATTCGGTGGATTGGGGCTTTCTGCGTGGAGTTCTTACAGGCTTGAAGTTTCCCCAACGTATGATATGATGGATCATGGAATGTGTTACCACCACCTCATTCTCCATCCTCATCAACGGCACACTTGAGGGGTATTTTGACAGTAAGAGGGGCTTAGGTCAGGGAGATCCGTTGTTGTCACTACTATTTGTTCTCTTCATGGATTATTTCTCCCGTCTCTTCAGGAGAATGATCGTGATGGACAACTACAAGTTTCACTCTCGATATTGTGCGAAGGTAGGCATTACCCATCTGGCGTTTGCGGATGATTTGATCATCTTCGCCTACGGCAATAGCTCCTCCGCAGAAGTGGTTGCTAGGGCACTCGATCTCTTCGCTCGGATGTCAGGGTTGGAGGTGAGCGCGGACAAATCTCACTTGTTTATGGCAGGTGTCCTGAAGGGTGAGGAGCAGGCGATCCGTGAGGTGTTGCCTTTTTAGGAAGGCACCTTCCCCGTACACTATTTGGGAGTTCCACTGCAGGGAAGTAAGCTTCAGGAGTCAGCCTTTGAGCCGCTCATCACGCAGGTATCTAACTTGATCAGGGGCTGGTCCACGCATTTGCTCTCGTATGCTGGTCTACTGGAACTCATTCGGTCAGTGGTGTACGGGTTGATGAACTTCTGGACTTCGATGGTGAAGGTCCCCAAAGGAGTTGTGGATAGAATTGAACGGATGATTCAAAAATTTCTTTGGGGAACCACAAGGGGTGTAGTTCGGTGGGAGGAGGTCATTCTACCTAAGGAACAGGGCGGCTTGGGACTTAGGGGACTCGACCTGCTGAACGATGTAGCTCTTTGTAGTGTGTTGTGGGACGTGCATCAGGAGAAGAGATCGCTGCGGATTAAGTGTATTAATGCCATTTACCTTCAGTCCTCTACGTGTTGGGAAGTTGAGGTTAATTATAGTGCCTCAATTGTGTGGAAGGATATCATTCGAGCGAGGGATGGGGTTCGAGCACGGATCGAAGGAGACATTGTTTCCACATTCGCATCGTGTTCAGAGATGGGAAGGCTTCGTGTAGGGAAGTTGTATTGGCTAGCTGCAAATTCTATGCCAATATAGCCCATCTACAAGAAGCTATGGAGTCCGTGGGTTCCTCAGAAGCATTCGTTCAGGATGTGGATCGCTGTGAGGAATCGTCTTCTTACCATGGATAGATGGAGACACTATGAAGGCCTGGTTGAGTGTGTGTTATGCGTGGGGGCCTTCAAATCGAGAGACCACCTCTTCTTCGGTTGTTTGTTCATGAGGTACGTATGGAATCCGGTTAGGCATGAAGTGGAGTGGAGGAGACAGGTTACCACATTGATGGCCGGCTTCAAGTGGCTCAGCAAGGACCGACGTGTGCATGTTCATGAGAGGAGGAGGTGGACGATTGTTCTCTACGGAAGCATTTTCCTCATTTAGAAGGCTCGGAATGAAGCGCACTTCGAGGGCACATGACCATCCCCGGATAGCTTGATCAACTCCATAGTTATGCATGTAATTAGATTCGAGCACTTGCTATCTAGATAGGTTTATTTCCACTTTTGGCTGCTCCGTTTTGGAGTTGTAATTATATGTTTGTGACTTTGGCTTCTTCCTACTATTTTTGAATAATTAACATATCGTTCAAAGGCGAAACCCAAGTGACAGCAGTAGATATTGAAATTTCCTGGGAGGTAAGTTTTTGGTTCCCGTTGATACGGATGTCCGTTCGGCACGAAACTTTGCATGCCCCACCAAAATCGTGCAAGGAATTCATTTTTTAAGTCAGAATTCAGTTTTGAGATTCAAATTTTTTTGATAATTTTTTTTCAGTGCATTCAATATGCCGGGCGACATCGAACGTGCCCACATATTAAAGGATGGAGGTCGGTTGAGATTGCACGCCCAATCAAAATCGTGCAAGGAATTTATTTTTTGAGTCGGATTTTACTTTTGAGATTTGAATTCATTTTTAGTAGTTTGCCGCGCACGCCCATTGGCTAGTATTATCGAGGGTTGCCTAGGATTGCCCACGCCCGTTGCCTCGGATTACCCATGTCGGGGGTTGCCTAGGACGAACCTCGCCGGGTTGCCCACAGTTGCCTGGGAAGAACACCATTGGGCTACCCATAGGTGCCAGGGATTGCCCAGGAAGAACCTAATCGAGTTTCCCATGGTTGATTAGGAATGCCCACGCCCATTGCCTGGGTGCCCACGGGGGTTGCCCACGCCCGTTACCTAGGATTGCCCATGATGGGTGCCTGGGCGTGCCCATGCCATGGCCCATGACAACGGTTGCCCACGGGGGTCTCCCATTTATGCCCACGCCCATTGCCACGGGTTGCCCATGCACAGGCAATGCTTGCACGGCCCATGCCCACGACTTCCCCACGACCGTTGCCACGGGTTGCCAATGCACACAGGCCATGCTTGCACGGCCCATGCCCACGGCTTGCCCACGGCCGTTGCCTTGGCTTGCCCATGCCATGGCCCATGCCCAACTCTCGTTGCCCACAGTTGCCCACAGGAGTCGCCCACGTATGCCAACGGGGGTCGGCCACAGGTTGCCCACGCCTGTTGCCATGGGTTGCCCATGCATAGGCCATGCTTGCACGCCCATGCCTATGGCTTGCCCACGGCCGTTGCCTTGGCTTACCCATGCCATGGCCGATGTCCAACTCCCATTGCCCAGGATTGCCCACGGGGGTCGCCCACGTGTGCCCATGCCCGTTACCATGGGTTGCACATGCATAGGCCATGCTTGCACGGCCCATGCCCACGGCTTACCCATGGCGCCGTAGCCCTGGCTTGCCCATGCCAAGGCCTGTGCCCAACTCTCGTAGCCCACGGTTGCCCATTTTGGTCGCCCACGTATGTCCACGCCCATTACCACGGGTTGCCCACGCCCGTTGCCATGGGTTGCCCATGCACAGGCCATGCTCGCACGCCCCATACCCAAGGCTTGCCCATGGCCGTTGCCTTGGCTTGCCCATGCCATGGCCCATGCCCAACTCCCGTTGCCCAGGATTGCCCATGGGGGTCACCCATGGCTTGCCCACGCCCGTTGCCACGGGTTGCTCATGCACAGGCCATGGTTGCACGGCCCATGCCCATGGCTTGCCCACGGCCGTTGCCTTGGCTTGCCCATGCCATGGCCCATGCCCAACTCCCGTTGTCCAGGGTTGCCCATGGGGGTTGCCCACGGCTTGCCCATGCCAATTGCTACGGGTTGCCCATGCACTGGCCATGCATGCATGGCGTATACCCACGGCTTGCCCACGGCCGTTTCATTGGCTTGCCCATGCCATGGCCCATGCCCAACTTCCATTGCCCACAGATGCTCACGGGGGTCGCCCACTGCTTGCCCAGGATTGCCCACGGGGGTCGCCCATGGCTTGCCCTCGCCTGTTGCCACGGGTTGCCAATACATAGGCCATGCTTACACGGCCTATGCCCATGGCTTGCCCATGGCCGTTGCCTTTCCTTGCCTATGCCCAACTCTCGTTGCCCACGGGGGTCGCCCACGTATGCCCATGGCTATTGCCACGGGTTGCCCATGCACAGGCCATGCTTGCACGATCCATGCCCACGGCAGTTACCTTGGCTTGCCCATGCCCTGGCCCATGCCCAACTCTTATTGCCCACGATTGCCCATGGGGGTCACCCACGTATGCCCACACCCCCGTTGCCACGGGTTGCCCATGCACAAACCATGCTTGCATGACCCATGTCCATGGCAGTTCCTTGGCCTGCCCATGCCATGGCCCATGCCCAACTTCCGTTGCCCACGGTTGCCCACGGGGGTCGCCCGCGTTTGCCCATGCCCGTTGCCACGGTTTTCCCACGCCCATTGCCACGGGTTGCCCATGCATAGGCCATGCTTGCACAGCTCATGCCTATGGCCGTTGCCTTAACTTGCCCATGCCTTGGCCCATGCTCAACTCCCGTTGCCCACGGGGGTCGCCCACGGCTTGCCCACGGGTTGCCCAAGCACAGGCCATGCTTGTATGACCCATGCCCATGGCTTGCCCACGGTTGTTGCCTTGGCTTGCCCATGCCGTGGCCCGTGCCCAACTCTCGTTGTCTAGGATTGCCCACGGGGGTTGCCCACGTATGCCTACGCCCATTGCCACGGGTTGCCCATGCACAGGCCATGCTTGCACGACCCATGCCCACGGCTGTTGCCTTGGCTTGCCTAATCCATGGCCCATGCCCAACTCCCATTGCCCACGGTTGCCTGTGGCAGTCGCCCACGTAGGCCCATGCCCGTTGCCACGAGTTGCCCATGCACAGGCCATGCTTGCAAGGCTTGCCCACGGCCGTTGCCTTGGCTTGCCCATGCCATGGCCCATGCCCAACTCCCGTTGCCGAGGATTGCCCATGGGGGTCGCCCATGGCTTGCCCACACCCGTTGCAAAGGGTTGCCCATGCACAGGCCCATGCCCATGGCGTGCCCACAGCCGTTGCCTTGGCTTGCCCATGCCATGGCCCATGCCTAACTCCCATTGCCCAGGATTACCCACGGGGGTCACCCATGGCTTGCCCACGCCTATTGCCACGGGTTGTCCATGCACAGGCCATGCTTACACAACGCATGCCCACGGCCGTTGCCTTGGCTTGTCCATGCCATGGCCCATGCCCAACTCCCATTGCCCACGGTTGCCCACGAGGGTCACCCATGTATGCCCACGCCCATTTCCACGGGTTGCCCATGCACAGGCCATGCTTGCACGGCCCTTTCCTACGGCTTGCCCATGGCCGTTGCCTTGGCCTGTCCAAGCCATGGCCCATGCCCAACTTCTGTTGCCCATGGTTACCCACGGGGGTGCCCACGGCTTGCTTAGGATTGCCCACGGGGGTCGCCCACGGCTTGCCCACGCCTGTTGCCATAGGTTGCCCATGCACAGGCCATGCTTGCACGGCCCATGCCCATGGCTTGCCCATGGTTGTTGCCTTGGCTTGTCCATGCCCACCTCCCATTGCCCATGGTTGCCCACGGGGGTCGCCCACGTATGCCCACGCACATTGCCACGGGTTGCCCATGCATAGGCCATGCTTGCACGACCCATGCCCACGGCAGTTGCTTTGGCTTGCCCATGCCATGGCCCATGCCCAACTCCCGTTGCCAACGATTGCCCACGGGATCGCCCAAGTATGCCCACGTCCATTGCCACGGGTTTGCCCATGCAATAACCATGATTGCACGGCCCATGCCCATGGTAGTTACCTTGGCTTGCTAATGTCATGGCCCATGCCCAACTTCCGTTGCCCACGGTTGCCTGCGGGGATCACCCACATATGCCCACGCTCGTTGCCACAGGTTGCCCATGCCCGTTGCCACAGTTGCCCATGCACAGGCCATGCTTGCATGGCCCATGCCCACGGCTTGCCCATGGCTGTTCCTTGGCTTGCCCATGCCATGACCCATGCCCAACCCCTGTTGCCCAGGATTGCCCATGGGGATCACCCATGGCTTGCCCACGCCCGTTTCCACAGGTTGCCCATGCACAGACCATGCTTGCACGGCCCATGCCCCCCGCTTGCCCACGGCCATTGCCTTGGTTTGCCCATGCCATGTCCTATGCCAAACTCCCGTTACCCAGGATTGCCCAGGGGGTCGCCCACGGCTTGCCCACGCCCGTTGTCATGGGTTTCCCACGCACAACCATGTTTGCATGGCCCATGCCCGCGCCTTGCCCATGGCCGTTGCCTTGGCTTGCCCATGCCATGGCCCATGCCGAACTCCCGTTGCCCACGGTTGCCCACGGGGGTCGCCGACGTATGCCCATGCCCATTGCCAGGGGTTGCCCATACACAGGCCATGCTTGCACGGCCCATGCCCACAGCTTGACCACGGCCGTTGCCTTGGATTGACCATGCCATGGCCCATGGCCAACTCCTGTTGCCCAAGGTTGCCCATGGCGGTCGTCCACGTATGCCCACGCCTATTGCCATTAGTTGCCCGCGCCCGTTTCACATGTTGCCCATGTATAGGCCATGCTTGCACGGACAATGCCCATGGCTTGCCCACGACCGTTGCCTTGGCTTTCCCATGCCAAGGCCCATGCCCAACTCTCGTTGCCCAGGATTTCCCATGGGGGCGCCCACGGCTTGCCCACGCCTGTTGCTATGTGTTGCCCATGCACAGGCCATGCTTGCATGGCCCATGCCCATGGCTTCCCCACGGCCGTTGTCTTGGCTTGCCCATGACATGGCCCATGCCTAACTCCCTTTGCCCACGGTTGCCCACGGGGGACGCCCACGTATGCCCACGCCCGTTGCCATGGGTTGCCCATGCACAAACCATGCTGGCACGGCCCATGCCCATGGCAGTTGCCTTGGCTTGCTCATGCCATGGCCCATGCCCAACTTCCATTACCCAGGGTTACCCACGGGGGTCGCCCACATATGCCCACGCCCGTTGCCACAGGTTGCCCATGCCCACGGCTTGCACACGGCCGATGTCTTGGCTTGCCCATGCAATGGCCCATGCCCAACTCCCGTTGCCCATGGTTGCCCACGGGGGTCACCCACGTATGCGCACGCCCATTGCCATGGGTTGCCCGTTTCGATGGCTTGCCCATGACCATTGCCTTGGCTTGCCCATGCCATGGCCCATGCCCAACTCCCGTTG
This sequence comes from Pogostemon cablin, assembly GCA_023678885.1. Taxonomy (NCBI): domain Eukaryota; kingdom Viridiplantae; phylum Streptophyta; class Magnoliopsida; order Lamiales; family Lamiaceae; genus Pogostemon; species Pogostemon cablin. Next base: position 4,333,639 of record CM042953.1, on the reverse strand, counting down.
CCCACGATTGCCCACGGGGATCGCCCACGGGTTGCCCATGCAAAGGCCATGCTTGCACGGCCCATGCCCATGGCTTGCCCACGGCCGTTGCCATGGCTTGCCCATGCCATGGCCCATGCCCAAGTCCCGTTGCCCAGGATTGCCCACAGGGGTCGCCCACGTATGTCCACGCTCATTGCCACGGGTTGCCCATGCACAGGCCATGCTTGCACGGCCCATGCCCACGGCTTGCCCACACCCATTGCCATGGGTTGCCCACGCAAAGGCCATGCTTGCACGGCCCATGCCCACGGCTTGCCTACGGCCGTTGCCTTGGCTTGCCCATGCCATAGCCCATGCCCAACTCCCGTTGCCCAAGGTTGCCCACGGGAGTCGCCCACGTATGCCCACGCCCATTGCCACGGGTTTCCCATGCACAGGCCATGCTTGCACGGCCCATGCCAACAGTTTGCCCACGGACGTTGCCATGGCTTGCCCATGCCATGACCCATGCCCAACTCCCGTTGCCTACGGGGGTCGCCCACGGCTTGCCCATGCACAGGCCATGCTTGCACGGCCCATGCCCACAGCTTTCCCACGGCCGTTGCCTTGGCTTGCCCATGCCATGGCCCATGCCCAGGATTGCCCACGGGGGTCGCCCACGTATGCCACGCCCATTGCCACGTGTTGCCCAAGCACAGGCCATGCTTGCACGGCCCATGCCCACTGCTGTTGCCTTGGCTTGCCCATGCCATGGCCCATGCCCAACTCCAGTTGCCCACGGTGGTCGCCCACGTATGCCCACGCCCGTTGTAACTGGTTGCCCACGCCCGTTGTAATAGGTTGCCCACGCCCGTTGCCATGGGTTGCCCATGCACAGGCCATGCTTACGCGGCCCATGCCCAGGGCTTGCCCACGGCTGTTGCCTTGTCTTGCCCATGCCATGGCCCATGCCGAACTCCCGTTCCCAAGGATTGCCCACGGGGGTCGCCCACGGCTTGCCCACGCCCGTTGCCACAGGTTGCCCATGCATAGGCCATGCTTGCACGGCCCATGCCCACGGCTTGCCCATGGCTGTTGCCTTGGCTTGCCCATGCCATGGTCCATGCCTAACTCCCGTTGCCCAGGATTGCCCACGGGGTCTCCCACGGCTTGCCCATGCCCGTTGGCACGAGTTTCCCATGCACAGGCAATGCTTGCACTATACATGCCCACGGCTTGCCCACGGCCATTGGCTTGGCTTTCCCATGCCATGGCCCATGCCCATCTCCCGTTGCCCACCCTTGCCCTAAGGGGTTGCCCAGGCTTGCCCACGAGTTGTCCATACATAGGCCATGCTTGCATGGCCCGTGCCCACGGCTGTTGCCTTGGCTTGCCCATGCCATGTCCCATGCCCAACTACCGTTACCCCGGATTACCCACGGGGGTCGCCCACGTATGCCCACGCCCATTGCCATGGGTTGCCCATGTACAGGCCATGCTTGCACGGCCCATGCCCATGGCTTGCCCACGGTCGTAGCCTTGGCTTGCCCATGCCATGGCCCATTCCCAACTCCCATTGCCCATGGTTGCCCACGGCAGTCGCCCATGTATTCCCACGCCCGTTGCCACAGGTTGCCCATGCATAGGCCATGCTTGCACGGCCCATGCCCACGGCTTGCCAACGGCTGTTGCCTTGGCTTGCCCATGCCATGGTCCATGCCTAAATCCCGTTGCCCAGGATTGCCCACAGGGTCTCCCACGGCTTGCCCACGCCCTGGGGTTCGACCTGTGGCTAGGGGTTCGACCTGGGGTTCGACCTGGGGTTCGACCTGTGGCTAGGGGTTCGACCTGCTTGACGTGGTCGAACCTACATGCGGGAAATCTGTATTTTCGAGGCCAAAACGCGTGGGATAACTTGAAAAGCCCATTCCAAGCCCTAGAGACGTGATTACAAGTATAAAAGGAGGCTCATGCAGTCAAGAAAAACGTCACCAATCACCGAGGAGAGGCCACAACGATACAACACCCCACAAGGGGGGATCACCCCCCATCCATCATTCACTTCCTTTCCTCCATCCATCCATCACTTTGAAGATTCGTTTGTGGAATCAAGAGGAGAACCAAGAGGAGGATTCAAGATGGAGAAGGGCATGAAGACGCCATATCAAGGGTTTATTCGTTTCCTAATTTATCTTGTATTTTCCTGACATCCGGGTAAGATCTATCCAACACCCATGATTGTTTTTCGAAACATCATGGGCTAGAGCCTTTTTGGTAGATCTAGGAGTTTTGATGGTTTTATGAATTAATTGAACTTCCATGTATACACTCCGTACAACACTACTTGTGGTTTATTTTATATATGATTGTACTTTCTTAATCCATATTCACGGTCGTTTTGTGCATCTTCAATTGGTATATAGAGTCTGAATATATATCTTGATTGTAGATTGAGTGCGTTCACCACTGAACAGGATTCCATGTTATGATTCTAAGTGAGGGGACTCCGAAGCTTCATTAGAACTATCATATATGAATACTTATTAATTGAATTAAATTCTGATTATTAAGTAGGATAAAGAGGATAACTTCATAGTACCTATAAAGGGAGATCATATCGGGTTAGAGTACCAATCCTAGGGGGAAATAATTGATACTGATAGTACCTAGAAAGGGGGGTGGAATTATATCTCTTGCTCCGAGATTATTCACACGTGTTACACACATGTTTACTTGTGTCTATAGAGTAGATATGCATGGCTTAGTGATGCGTCCATATTCCACAAGGCAGAGTCGGACATTGACATATGGAAGGGAAGTTAATGAGTAAAACTTGATTATTCTAGAGCTACCTATTCTTCTACTTGATCCACTTTCGTATTCATCGAGTGATAGTTTATTTTATTTGTTATTTAATTTAGTATTTTAGTTATAATCAAACCTCAAACTATATTGCCACACTTGTCTTAATTACTTTAGTAAATAATTAGATTGATAATACGCCGTCCCTTGGGTTCGATATTCACTTGGTCACCTTTCGAGACTACAATTGATATCCTTATACTTGAGAATTATTTTGTGTGTTGAGAAACGCTCATCAGGCACGCCGGGGAACGCCCACGTCCAGTGCCGGGGCAGGCCGGGGGATGCCAACATTGGGTGTTAGGGTAGACTGGGAGACGCCCACATTGTGTGCGGGGTAGGCCTGGAGATGCCCACATCAAGTGCCGGGGCATGTCGAGTGCCGGGGCACACCGGGAGATGCCCACGTCGAGTGCCGAGCAGGCCAGGGGATGTCCGGCACACCAGGGATGCCCACATCAGGTGCCGGGGTAGGTCGGGGGATTCCCACGTCAAGTGCCGGGGCAGGTTGGGGAACGCCCACGTCGGGTGCCGGGGCAGGCTGGAAGACGCCCACGTTGGGTGCCAGGGCAGGCCAGGGGATGCCCATGTCGGGTGCGGGACAGGCTGGGGGACGCCCACATCGGGTGCAGGGGCAGGCCGGGGGACGCCCACGTCAGGTGCTAGGGCAGGCCGGGGGATGCCCATGTTGGGTGCAGGACAGGCCATGGGACGCCCACGTCGGGTTTCAAGGAACACCGGGGGACGGCCACATTGGGTGCCGGGGCACGCCGAGGGATGCAAACGTGGGGTGTCGGGGCAGGCTGGGGGACGCCACGTCGGGGGACACCAACATCAGGTGATGGGGCACGCCGAGGGACACCGACGACGGATGCCGGGGCAGGCCCAAATTGGGTGCGGGACAGGCTGAGGGACGCCCACATTGGGTGCGGGACAGGCCGGGGGATGCCCACGTCTGGTGCTGGGGCAGGCCGGGGGATGCCAACGTCGGGTGTCGTGACACTGCCAGGTCGGGTGCGGGACAGGCCGGGGGACGGCCACATCGGGTGCCAGGGCATGCCCATATCGGGTGCAGGATAGGTTGGGGGACTCCCACGTTGGGTGCGGGACAAGTCGGGGGACGCCAACGTCGGGTCCCGGGGCACGCCAGGGGATGCCCACGTCGGTTGCCGGGACAGGCCAGGGGACGCCCACGTCGGGTGTCGGGTCACGTCGTGGGACACCCACATTGGGTGGCAGGGCAGGCCGGGGGACGCCCACGTAGGGTGCCAGGGCAGGCCCGGGGACGCCCACTTCAGTTGCGGGATAGGTCGGGGAACACCGGGGGACGCCAACGTCGAGGGCCGGGGCATCCCGGGGGACACCCACGTCAGGTTCAGGACATGCCAGGGGAAGCCTACGTTGGGTGCGGGACAGGCAGGGGGACACCCACATCAGGTGTCGGGGCAGGCCGAAATACGCCCACGTCGGGTGTCGGGACACGTTGGGGGATGCCCACGTCGTGTGCCGAGGCACGCCAAGGGAGGCCCAAGGGTGCCGGGGCATGCCCACATCGGGTGTGGGACAAGCTGGGGGACGACCACGTCGGGTGCAAAATAGGCCGGGGGACGCCCACGTTGGGTGCTGAGGCAGGCCAGGGGACACCCACGTCGGGTGCTGGGGCAGGCCGAGGGATGGCCACGTCGAGTGCCAGGACAGGCCGAGGGACGCTCACGTCGGGTGCCGAGGCAGGCTGGGGGACACCCACTTCGAGTGCTAGGGCAGGCCGAGGGACTCCCACGTTGGGTGCGGTACAGGCCAGGGGACGCCCACGTCGGGTACCGGGACATGCCGGGGGACTCCCACGTTGGGTGCCTGGGCACGCCGAGGGAAGCCCACGTTAGGTGCCGGGGTAGGCCGGGGATGCTCACGTCGGGTGCTGGGACACGTCGGGGATGCCAACGTCAGGTGCCGGGGCACGTCGAGGGACGCCCACATCAGGTGTCGGGGTACGCCCACTTCGAGTGCTGGGGCACGCCCACGTCGGGTGTGGGACAGGCTGGGGGAACCCCACGTTGGGTACGGGAAAGGCTGGGGAACGCCCACGTCGTGTGTCGGGACAGGCCGGGGGATGCCCACGTCGGGTGCCAGGACATGTCAGGGGATGCCCACATCGGGTGCCGGGGCACGCCCACGTCGGGTACAGGACAGGCTGGGGGACGCCCACGTCGGGTGCCAGGGCACGCCCACGTCGGGTCCAGGACAGGCTGAGGGACGCCCATGTTAGGTGCAGGACAGGCCGGGGGATGCCCACATCGGGTGTTGGGACACGTCGGGGGATGCCCACGTCTGGTACCGGGGCAGGCCGGGGGATACCCATATCGGGTGTCGGGACACGTCGGGGGACACCCACATCATGTGCCGAGGCACGTTAAGAGACGCCCATGTCATGTGCGGGACAGGCCGAGGGACGCCCACATCGGGTGCCAGGACACACCCACGTCAGGTGCCGGGACACATTGGCATGTGCGGGACAGGCCGAGGGACGCCCACGTTGGGTGCGGGACAGGCCGAGGGACGCCCACGTCGGGTGTCGGGACACGTCGGGGGATACCCACGTCTGGTGCTGGGGCAGGCCGAGGGACACCAACATCGGGTGTCGGGACACATCGGGGGATGCCCACGTCGGGTGTCGGGGCATGCCGAGGGATGCCCACATCATGTGCCGAGGCATGCCGAGGGATGCCCACATCAGGTGCTACGGCACGCCCACGTCGGGTGCAGGACAGGCTGGGGGACGCCCACGTTGGGTGTGGGACCGGTCGGGGGACGCCAACATCGGGTGCCAGGGCACGCCGGGGGACGCCGACATTGGTTGTCGGGATAGGCTGGGGGATGCCCACTTCGGGTGTCGAGACATGTCGTGGGACACCCACATCGGGTGCCAGGGGATGGCCACGTCAGGTGCCAGGGCAGGCCGGGGGACGCCCACGTCAATTGCGAGATAGGCCTGGGGATGCCCACGTCGGGTGCCAGGGCACACCGGGGGACGCCCACGTCGAGGTCCGGGGTATGCCGGGGGACACCCACGTCAGGTGCGGGATAGGCCGGGGGACACCTACGTTGGGTGCGGGACAGGCAGGGGGACACCCACATCAGGTGCCGGGGCAGGCCGAAAGATGCCCACGTCAGGTGTCGGGACACGTCGGGGGACGCCCACGTCGTGTGCTGAGGCACGCCGAGGGAGGCCCAAGGGTGCCGGGGCACGTCCACGTCGGGTGTGGGATAGGCCGGGGGACGCCCACATTGGGTGCCGAGGCCGGCCAGGGGACACCCACGTCGGGTGCCAGGGCAGGTCGAGGGATGACCACGTCGGGTGCAGGGGCAGCGGGGGGATGCCCACGTACGGTGCCAGGGTAGGCCGGGGGACGCCCACGTCAGGTGTCATGGTATGCCAGGAGACGCCCACGTCAAGTGCTAGGACAGGCCGAGAGACGCCCACGTCGGGTGCCGAGGCAGGCCAGGGGACGCCCACTTCGGGTGTCGGGACACGTCGTGGGACACCCCACATCAGGTGTCGGGGCACGCCGGGGAACGTCAGGGAACGACCACGGGGGAAGCCTACGTCAGGTGTTGGGACACGTCGGGGGATGCCCACGTCTGGTGCCGGGGCAGGCCGGGGGACGCCCACATCGGGTGTCGGGACACGTCGGGGGGCACCCACATCGTGTTCCGAGGCACGCCGAGAGACGGCCATGTCATGTGTGGGACAGGCAGGGGGAGCTTAATTTGATTAAGGGGCAGATGACTGCGAACGTGAATCAATTGACACAAAAATTGGAAGATAAAGCCATCATGTTAAGGTTTGGAACACAGTACGAGGGAGTAATGAAGCCGGAGTCGAAGTTTGAGGCGAAAGCAAGCGGATTCGACCTGGGGGCATCGATTCGTCCAGGGCATCTGGTCGAACCCAAGTCAAACCACCACATCTGGAGCACTCTGTTTTCACAAAGCCTCGATTCGACCACAATGCTATCGATTCGACCAGGCCATCAGGTCGAACCCAGGTCGAACCGACGACTAAAAATCTTACAGAAGGTCAGTTCGACCTGGGGCATTTCGGTTCGACCAGCACAACAGCTCGAACCGAGGTTGAACCGCACCCTCCGAAGTACTCTGTTTCGTCTGCAGCTCGATTCGACCACGACATAATCGATTCAACCAGTACCCTTGGTCGAACCAAGGTCGAACCGGTAGGCAAAAATCATCCAGTGAGCCAATTCGACCTGGGGAGTTGGTTCGACCAGTACCCCTGGTCGAACCCAGGTCGAACCCAACATGCAAGGTGAGAATGCACTTCCAGGTGCTCGATTCGACCACGACGTACCCATTTCGACCTGTCCTGATGGTCGAATCCATGTCGAACCCCAAGTTCAAAGTGAGAGCAGCATGCCAGACGACTGGTTCGACCAAAGCATTGATGGTTCGACCAATCACCCAGGTCGAACCCACGTCGAACCCCAATTACAGAAAGAGAGCAGCCTTCCAGACGATTGGTTCGACCATTACACACCTAGTTCGACCAGCACCAGTGGTCGAACTGAGGTCGAACGTATTCCTTCTGCACCGTTTTCCACGCCGAATGTTCCCTATGATGTTGATGCTACTCCAGTGGTTCGGAATGAGCAAAGTACAGAGATAATAGCTGAGAAAAAGTGGGAAAGAGCAAAGAGATTGAGAGCCGAGAAGGATAAAGCGAAGGAGGTTGAACGTGATGAATGGGGAAGACCAAAGACCAAGATACCTCCTCCGTTTCCTTCGAGATTGGCCGAGAAAGGATTGGAAGAAAAGTTCAAGAGGTTTCACGATGTCATGAGCAAAGTAAGCTTGAACATTCCTTTCTCTGAAGCAATCATGGAGATGCCATACTATGCTCGATTCCTCAAGAATATTATATCAAAGAAGAGAAGCTTGAACGGAGTGGAGACGGTGAATTTATCAGAGAATTGCAGCTCGATCCTTCAAAGGAAGCTGCCTGCAAAGTTAAAGGATCCGGGAAGCTTCACCATTCTTTGTGACATTGGAAAAGGGTCGGCACATAAAGCCTTGTGTGATTTGGGGGCAAGCGTTAACTTGATGCCTTTGTCCATATTTAAAAGACTTGGTTTGGGGGAGTTAACTCCCACGAATATTGCTCTTCAATTGGCGGATAGATCCATGACTTGTCCGAATGGTTTAATTGAAGATGTTTTAGTGAGAGTGGATAAGTTAATTTTTCCCGTGGATTTTCTTGTACTTGACATGGAAGATGATAAGGGTGACATTCCCCTTATTTTGGGACGACCGTTCCTTGTCACAGCTGGAGCTATGATAGATGTTAAGGAAGGAAAACTTAGACTGCGAATGGATAATGAAGATGTGATTTTCTCTCTTGATCATGGAATGAAGATGCCCATGGAGACTCAATCGTGCAAAAGCATTGATATGGTTTCTAACTTGTTTAATCTTGATTTTTCTAAGACAGGTGATTCTGAATTTAAGTGGAAGGTTGACAAGGAGGAGTCTAGACAGCCATGGGATGAAGGAAATTTCAATGATCATATTTTTGTGACCAAGAAAGGTGAGGTGTTGAGTGTAGACAAGAAGAGGGAAAGAAAGTACTTGAAGGTGAGGATGCGACAAGACCGTCCTGTGATCCAGTAGTTCAAAGCGGTGCTCCGTCGTGACTCTACGACGTTAAACATGAGCGCCTGTTGGGGGCTTGCCTTTCCGTTTTATTGCTTTATTTCTTTTGTGTGAGTAAGAAATTTTTATATTTGAGGTGCTTATTATTCGGCAATTACATCTCTTTTCAAACTTAGTTTCAACTTACGTTTTTACTAAGTTTGGGGGGGTGTGTTGTACTTACCTCATTGAAGCACCAAGAATATAATCTTTCTTTGTAATGTTTGCTAGGGAAGTTGATTTTTTGCGGTATATTTAAACTTTAATCGGTTTTGATATGTTGATTTTTTGCAATTTGCCTAGTGTTCAGTGGTGTTTCTAGTGTGTGGAGTCGATTACATAGTCAATTAATTCTTTCTTAGAGTTCTCCTATTTTATTATTGATGAATCTTGTGATGATGAGTTTGTTTGAGCTTTGATGATAGAAAAGGGTAACTAGGTGGCAAGACGGGTTCAACATTGAGGCTTCAACTCGAGGAGCTCGTACGTTGAAGAAAAATCAGGTGCCCTCATTCCCTTATTCTAATTTTTATATGTGTTTTTAATTCATGGAGTGGAAGGATTAAGTTTAAGGTGGTGATCCATGTGAGCTTATATGTTTAAAATTCATATGCCTTTGAAATTGATGAAGGAAGTGTACTTGAGTTATATTGTGGTATGAAGTTCTATGTGTACTTGTGGGATATTGCTTACCATGAAAAGTGCTTTGTTACTTGTTAAAAACCCATGTGAGATTTTGAGCCTCGTTGATCATGTACATAATCACATGATATTTCTTTCTGGTGAGTATCGTTCTTGTGCGTGTATTCTAGAACTTGCCTCTTGTCTTACTTGAAACTACATGTGTGTTAGATGATGGGAGATGATCTAAGGCCATCCTTGAATTTATGAGTCACTTAGCCAAATAATTTCCTACCAAATAATTATATATCCGTAGTTAGCCCCGTTGAGCCTAAAAACCTCATTCTTTGGCAACCTACGAAAATAACCACTTTGAGCATCTTAATTTTTTGAGCCTTGATTGTCTTATTAGTGGAGAATTAATGGCTTTTCAAAGTGTGTTGATAGAGCTTGATAACGAACAGCTTGGGAAGGAATGAAATTGGTATTGAATTAGTGATGGATTTTGATAATGCATTTAAGGAGAAGCATGGAGTAGTGCTTAAATCTAGTACTCCATTGAATCAAATACCCTAGGGTAGTGCTTAAATCTAGTACCCTATGGAGGATGTGAGAGGTAGTGCCCGAAACTGGTACCTCAAGAGAAAAAGCAGAAAAAGAGAAGGAAAAAACGGATGAGCTTGAGAAAAGAAAAATAATTGTGCTTGAATGTGAAGAAGGAATGAAAATCGTCTGCATTGAAAAGGAAGAGAGGATGAAAGTTGAAGTGATCAATCAGCTTTAGTTCTCCACTATTTGAGTCACATTGTCCATATATTTCCTACCTTAACCAAAGAGCCAACATTACATCCAAAAGAAAAATCCTTTTTGATCCCATTGTCGAATCATACTTTTAGTGGTGGAGAGTTTGAGACTTTTGGCAAGCTTATGGTTACGCATGCACTTGAATTGAATCTGAGCGTAAACACCTTATCC